>BPLR01015739.1:0-208975 GCA_021605095.1 Caerostris extrusa | reverse complement strand
GTTACGTACAAAAAGATTTTCTTAAAAAATTGTAAAATAATAAGACAAAAATTTCAAGACGCAAAATTATGTTAAGAATGGCATTTGATATTCTTCATATAATCTTTGTTCAAAGATTTAAAATTCAGTATATATAGATATAAAGGGTTCTGTAATTTAAAAATAGCAAATATAGGAAATTCCAAAAGAAAAACTATTTTTGAGAATGTGTTTCTGTAGTATCTAATCAAATGAGGATTTAAACGGAATATCTATAAAAGCACAATGGTATAACTCTAATCCCTGAAAGATTGTCTGCAGAATTAAGAAAGATAATGTTATATTTGCATGTACTCAAACTGAAGTAAAATTCCACTCCCTTACCTCCATCATCGCATTCAAAATTACATACATCACGCTCGAAACTATTAGTGAAAACAGTACATTATAAAATACACCAAAGAGATTAACAGAAATATTTACAAAAATTACAATAATGAGTATCACACAATATTACAAATCATCAGGATAATAATGTTAAAGATTTATAAGAAAAATAGTTTACTAATTGTTAAATATTGCAGAAAACATTATAATAATAAATCTCATGATAAAACATCAACGAATTTTAGATAATAGAGGATATATGAAAATATTAACAATTATCATTCTTTATAATATCAGAAAATAGCTATAATTTCCTTTAAATTTAAACAATATGTACCATTTAAAATGCTGTTCTTTATGAATTAAAATTTTTAACAAGATATTTCATCAAACAATTTGTTTGAATGTATATGGCTATATTTTAAACAAGTTGCAATCCATTGGGTTTTGTTCGAAAGAAATGTAAAAACTTTTAAGCTTAACTATTGAATTTTAAGCTGACTGAACTTGATTGTAGAAATGTCATAAAAAAATAAAACAGAAACCAGAAAATAAAAAAAATTTGGCTGGGGAAACGGGAAATAACCATATTTTTAAGTTTTCTTTAAAAAATGGAAGATTAAAAAGTAATCATTTGTTAAGCAAATGATTTCAAAAGAAATAATCAGAATAATGAATAAAAAATATGAAAAATAAAAGAAATATAATGATGCTCATTTATTGGAGATTTTATGTAACATTAAACATATATATAGTGAAGAAATGAAAGTTTTTGTAAAAAAAAAAAGATAGGACTATTTCTTTGCAGACTACAAATATAAATTGAAAAAGAAAGCCTTGCTTGATGCAAGGGAAATTTGAATATAATGAGAAGTATATTATATTTAGCATTAAATACAAGAACACGCATTAAGTATAATAATACGCATGAAATACAACACACATTAAATACAATAACACACGTTAAATACAATAACACACATTAAATACCATAAAATAGAATAAAATACTTCAAACATGTATAATTTTATACATTAAATACGATAAAAACATGTATTTAAGCAAATGCATAAAATTTTCTCATTCAGTATATTTTTCAAATGAGGTATTTTAAAAACATAAGTTGATAAAAGCATCAGAGCTTTATATTTCTCATATGCATTAAAACTTTAAAAAGTCCAAACTTTTAAAACCAATTAGCTGAAAAATATTAACAAATATTATTAATTTTTCACCGGAATTTTTTTATACATTTTTTTAAAGTTTATTTAATTATGCAGCAAACGTTTTAACTTACAGCATGGAAGTTTCAATATATTTTTATATGCAAATGAAAAATATATTTTTCAAAAAAATTATGTTTTTACTGTACAAGAGCATGATTATGAGCAATGTAGGTGTGGATCTCACGACTAGCAGCGTTAATAAAGTGCAGACCTTATTTATGTAATGCACATAGCTTTAATATTTTCACACTGTATATATATATATATACATATATATAGCACAATGTTCCAAAGAACATTAGTCTTTGTCTATTCATCAAAATAAACGTTTGTATAGAGTTTATGCAGATATATGTTTATGTGTATATATATATATATATGTGTGTGTGTGTGTGTGATACATACACACATACATACATATACATATATATATTATACGGACATCTTCTGTAGAAAATGTAGAGCGAGTTTTGGAAGTTCGCACAATATTCATGCGCCTCAAACTATTTTTCATTTGTTCAATAGCTTGATTTACGATACGTTTACATTGTTGTATACAAAGTTAGCCATTAACTGATTCAAAATTAAAGAACCAGAAATATTATTACTTTTAAGATCTTGTAGTCCATTCGTTTACGTATTGGAAGTAAAGTCTACAGCTTTAACTTCTAATAATTCAGAATATATCAGTATGTATATGATTCCTATTAAAGAGCATTATTTGTATAATTCAGTATACATAAATCCAATGGAAATAGTTCCATAGTATTTACGATAAATGTAAATTTAATATTTCCATTGCTTTTTTAAATATTTAACACAATAACTTATGTCATGATACATGAAATTGCATACTACTGTACTGCATTACATGTATAACTCTATGCATATTTCGTAAAGGTTTCTATGTCATGTTTGAAAGATAGGATCTCAAGATTAAAATTTTATTTATCATGGCAAATTACTTTGCTACAGTAAAGATTAAAATTTGTTTTCTCTCTCAAAATAAAGAATTATTTATACTTTACGTATCGATTTCATGATTTCCAAGAAATATAAAATTTACTCCGTTTTATGCATGTCTTTTACTGCACACATAGGCAATTAAAAAAGAAATGCAAATTTAATAAATGAACAAATGAATTTTTTTCTTACGAGATTTTATGATTCTTAAAATAATAAAAATTATATCTCACTATACAACTAAGAAAATTCCGAGAAAATAAGATTTTCTTTTCAAAAGTAGCAAAATTTTAGATTTTTAATATTTTAAAAAAAAAAGTAATAATATAACTGCATAGCTTTTAAGAATTGGAGGATTAAAAAAAGATAAAATTTGAGGACGTTAAGTTTAAATTTTCACGGAAATTAAAATTACCGATCCTTGTAAATTAAAACTCCGTCCCATATCTTTGGTAAGATGCACCCCAAATTTTTAGTCTTTCTAATTTGTTATAACCTTTTAGCATTTGACTTCCCACATACTTCAATTACTCACTATCTTCAAATTGGGATATTGCCAATTATCAGATTCATTATTCTTCTGTTATATTGCTTAGTTTCTGAAAAAAGATCTTTGAGGGTAATTTTTTAAAGGAGATGAAAAGACATGAAATTGATTATGATAATTGCCATATCTATATAACCTTGTTATTTCAAAACATTTTATGAACATTTTAACGTTTTATTAGTGTCTGATTTTTCAAGCATTGATTTCTCATAAAAAAATTAGTAATGTTCGTCATAAAAATTAAAAAGGGGGATCTTTTAAAAATTTTAAAGTTTATAAAACAAAAAATTTTTCTTAGGATGATGGGGGATAGTTTTGATTGAGCAATAGATTCATATCATTAATGTCTTTTATATTAAGCATGACAATAATTAAGAAATGATTAGATAGAATATAACGTTTGTCCAACTGAATATTATGAAAAACTGATAAAAATAGTTAAAATAATTACCTTTTACTCCCAAAAATTAGAGTGTATGATTGGATTAAAAAAATTTCAAATATATATTTAAAAACATGAAAGTTTTTAAACACAAAAATTTTAATTATATATTGGAAATTAAAAGCTATATTATATCTTGAATTTTTTATCTATAGTTATCACGAATAAAAAAAAATCTACTAAATAAATCTATATGTTTTTAATGAAATTAACATATCTTATAATAAGGTTTCCAAATGTTAATTAAAACTTTTTAATAAATTTGTTTGAACTCAGAAATAATTTTTCAAAGTACGGGTAAAATTATTTCACCCTTCTAAATTTTACAACTTAAAAAAAGATCGGAACGGAGGTTTAATAAAATAATGAAATATCAAATACTTAAACAATATGTTATTATAAGGACTTTTTTCCAAACGTTTAACTCTGCTTAGCAGAAAACTTATGACAGTTGATCGAATGCATTTTCATCCAAGCTCTGTAACCAATTAAAATCATCATATTTCTTTCATATTTAGAAAGAGGCTTCCCTTTATCTCGCTCTATATCTTTTACAGTTAGACTTAGTGTCTTATTGACACCATGGAACCCTACAGCAGAAATCTGGAGCTCATGTCTGATAGACCGACCAAGTTCAGTGGAAATATGAAACTGCGGTAAAGGAGTGTGCCTACTGGGGATATCGGAAGTAGCATTATTGGACGAATCATCAAGTGAACCAGGAGCGCCACTGGTAGATGCTGTTGGAACTGGCACAGCAATCGATGGCAAATCCAGGCTCAGTTCACTTCGGGTCAGTCTCTCTAACGCCTTATAAGTGGACTCAAGACGTCTTCTTATATACATCTGGCGGACTTTTTTATTAATGGCACGGACGAAATCAATGGCCGTCATTTCTGGATGCTCAGTGGCATAACTCGCAAGGGTTTGGGGAGACGGCAGCTGAGATGTTGTGGAAACATCACCAACAGCAACCCATGTCGAACAAGACCGAGAATATATTCTAATCTATTATACGGCATATCATAATGCTCCAGCTATTAAGTACTATCTCAGATAGAGAAGATTTTATGTTTTCCTTCTCAGATATTGTTGCAAAGTTCTGATCTAAATCACTGGTGCTGAAACTTCTCATCAAGCCTAACATGGAAGACAAAGCACCGCAATTGCGGATGGCTTCATTTTCTTCTTCATATAATACGTCATCGGTAAACTCTCTTTTACCATATTGTTCTGGTGGAACTTGCAAAGCCAACGTTACTGTTTCGTAATTTAGTTTTACGGGCAACCCACCCACCCACACCACCATCCATGATTACAGGACTACGCCTTTCATCCCCAGACTCTGCACTATCACCACCAGAGTTATTCTTACTGAAAGGCCGACCCGCGCATACGGCCGATTTCGGAACCTAAACTTGACAGAGACATTAGAGATAAATCTGTAGCAAAAGATTCGTGACTTGGAGACCTTAAAATTCCAGAATTTGTGGAATTTGCAGGAGACAGAGTACCAAAAGGAATAAATGATGCCACAGCAGAAGGAGTCGTAAAAGGTACCGCCTCGTTGTTACCTTCGGATTTCACTCTATTCATGACTTAAAAACAAAACGAAAATAAAAAAATCTTTTTAGAAAATTTTAAAACAAATTCAGTTTTCATCCTTGTATTTGTGACCAATTCTTAATAGAATAATTATTTGTGAAAAACCTATTTAAAACACCGACAAGTTTCTGTTACTGTTCCAAGAGCTTTTGCAACTACGAACAGAATTCACTGCAGTAATAGCGGGTTCTAGTGGTGAAAATGTCTTCAAATCTGTGGTAGGGTGTTGTTTTTTATAACCCCCAAGTATCCAAGAAATGTAACTGAAAAAGAAAATAATTAAAGATTGCTTATATTATCATAAAAGTGGATATACTTTAACAATATTTATTTCAAAAATGAGATACTAAAGTAATCTGATTTATAATAGAACCTAATTCAGAAATTCATTGCAATACTTATCTTATTAGATTTTCATCACATATATGACATTGTTTCCGTGGTATCAAAAGTGTTTTTAGCTCATAAGTTACTTACAGTACCTTTTTAAACTTATACAATCTATTTGAGTTGTGTCTTTTTTTAAGTTTATTGAGAAACTTTTGATGCTAGCTTATTGTATTTAAAACAATGATTATTACATAAATATGCTAGAATTAACAAGGACAATTATTAAAGATATAAAGCTGAAATTTTTATCAATATTTTTTCAAAATCATAAAATATAAAAATAAAGTAAATAATAAAATATGGGTTCGTAATATTAAAAATAATCATACCTGATTATACATTTGAAAATTAGATGATTATTATACAAGCATTTTTAGTTGCTTATGGTCCCACGATTTCGATTTATTCCCTTCAATACCGCTGAGTAGTAAAAGAAAAACAGCACCTACAGAAATAAAATATCATTGTAAAATAACATGAAACGAAATTTCATTTTTTCTAAACTAATATTAATTTTTAAAAATTAAGGAAATCTTTTCTTGGCCCGTCATTTAACAAATGAAAAAGCATATAAAACCAAAAATTTATCACTTGCATATACTTTTAAAAATGTTTTTCAATTATACTTCTGTAATTCATCATTAGAGAAAGACATACTAAATTTTTATGCTCATTAAATGTAAGTAACAATGTTTAAACAGAAATCTTTAAAAAGTGAAGAAAAGTATTTAATTCATTATAAAATAAAAAATAATATTTATTTATTTATCGTTTATTATTTTGCATGTGTTTCCGGTTTAAGAAGGCTTTTCTGTGCATAATCATTGGCTCTCGAATCTGTTCCCTGGGTGTCAATTTTCCTATGAGATTTTCAGCACGTTGGGTGTGTATATGCTGCCATTTATGAAATGAAAACTGAAAACATTTCAAGATAAATCTTTCTGAAGTTTTTTTAAAGTAGAATTTGTTTCTATTTGCAATACATGTATTAAACAACGAGAGAAAAACTTCGTGACAAATTTTATGTTGGTGATACAATACCTTTGCTACAATACCATTGGTACACAATTTCCTTTTATTTTCTAATTTCAACACAAACGAATTTAACATGAAAATTATTAATGAATCGGTAATCAAGTTAAAAAAATCAAAATCTACGCAGAAATTGGAGCATCCATTATATTGAAAAGAAAATTTTAACCCCTTCTTCACCACAGAATTATGCAAATTAGAAATTTCCCTTGGACAAAGAAATGTCCTGTTTTAATCAGGAAACCTTATCATTCCTTCAATTTAAATAATTTTAAAGATTCTAACTACTATAAAAATGGAGTTATATTAATATATATCAATGTATCAGTAAATTCATGCTCGGCCCTCTAACCTTCTATGTTTCTGCCATCTAGGTGTATGGAATAACTCACATGAAATATTCGGCAAGTTATCCAAGCAAACAAATATAGAATACATCATGTTCAAAATTATCCAAGTTCGTAAATTATCAGTTTCATATTTTTGCCATCAAGTTAATATTAAGTATGAAAAGAAATATTTTGTGAAATTGAATTGATATGCTACCGAACTATCACAGCAAGATTTGTATACGATCTGTAAAAATGGTAAAATAAAGAAACGACAGCGAATTTAGTTACACATTTTCATACTTATTCTGTATTAAAATAGTGTCAGTGTACTAAATTTCTAACTTCTCTTGTTATTCGTATTTATTTAGATAAAAATGTTTTCTTTAAAGACAAAATGTAATATAGTGTTTTTTAAATTAATTATATTTAAAAATGTAATACATTATAAAAATTATTAACTAAATCATGCACAGCCATTAAAAGTAGCAATTACAAATACTTAATTTAACTATGCAGCGAAAATGCTCAGGAAATATTGAAAGACAAATGTAATATAGTGTTTTTTTAAATTAATTATATTTAAAAATGTAATAAATTATAAAAAATTATTAACTAAATCATGCACAGCCATTAAAAGTAGCAATTACAAATATTTAATTTAACTATGCAGCGAAAATGCTCAGGAAATATTGAAAGACAAATGTAATACAGTGTTTTTTAAATTAATTATATTTAAAAATGTAATAAATTATAAAAATTATTAACTAAATCATGCACAGCCATTAAAAGTAGCAATTACAAATATTTAATTTAACTATGCAGCAAAATGTTCAGGAAATATTGAAAGACAAATGTAATATAGTGTTTTTAAATTAATTATATTTAAAAATGTAATAAATTATAAAAATTATTAACTAAATCGTGCACAGCCATTAAAAGTAGCAATTACAAATATTTAATATAACTATGCAGCGAAAACGCCTCAGGAAATATTGAAAATGATATATTAATTTAATGCAGAATTTTCTTGTAAATGTATTATTTTTTTTATTCTTCTTTTAGGAATTATATTGACATATAACAGATTTTCAGTTATTCTTTTATATGTAGTACGGAAAGTGGTATCTGGGAGATAATAACCTATCGGTTTGAATCTCAAATGAATTATTGATTCTTTAGTAAAGAACATAATTAAATAATCCCATATCTATCGCATTATTCCACTCAACAAGGGAAATACAATTATCCGTGTATAACGATGTTAAAATGTAAATAAAAGGATTTCATTTTAATTTAAAATTGTGAAGCGTAATTTATGTATATTGAATTGAATATAAGTATAAAAAAAGTACTTTGGTTTATATCTCAATTTTAATTAACTGTTTTCGTTTCTATACTCAATACATTATGGGAAAATGCTTATTTAAAGCAATTAACCTGGTTCCTTTCAAAAACTAACAAGAGTTCAAATATCTACACCCTAAAAACTAAATTTCGAATTTAACTGAGTTAGTTAACTTATTTAAATAATTTATTAACTTGTTTTTAATTAACTGAGTTAGTTAACTTGTTATTTAACTAACTTATTTCTTTTCAATGAGAACAGAGTTCAAACATCTTCTACGTAATAAAATCTCAGACAATTAAAGCAGTGTAATATATTGCTTAAAACTTTATATACTTAGAATAATAAATTTTTAATATTTTATAACATTTATACTACTATTTTTGTAACAGTTATACTAATATTTACTTTATAATTTATAATATTTTTAAAATTTAATGCTTTTGTAATATTTACCGTAGTATTGGAATAGATTTAACACATATATCTGAATCTAGAATAATGAAAATTTTACAAGATTTATTTAAATGTAGAGATTTCTTTAAATATGAACAACCAATGATTAAAATACACCGAATCAATATCATATCTACCTTTCACGGATGCTTGGAAGAATTGACCTTTATCATTAGGGCGGTGTCAGCGAACAGTGAAATGCATTTCATCTTGTGGGATGCAGAATCAGAATATATAGTTTTAAATTACATAACAAGACTAAAATTTTATCTGTCAGTTTGAATAAGTTTCTTTCAATAAATGAAGCTGTTGCTGCATATTTTCTTACTGGTCACGATTGCTACAACGTTCATTTAAATAGAATAGAAATCAGCAATTTTTCAAATTGTAATATTTGTAAATAAGTAATAAATAGTGAACATTTGGACTCATATATTGCATCAAATTTGTTTAATTGCATATATCGTCAGAAGCATTGAGTTGTACGAAGGATAAAATCATGACATTTGTAATCAATTAATGATCTATAAATTTTTTCAAATACCATATATACAGTTACAAAGAAAATGTCTATTCTTTTTGTTTGATTTTAAACAACATCAAATCTAACTTCAAAAATCTTCAAGCAACTGACTTTTTTTACATTATATTTCTTAATCATTTTATCGAATCTTGTTTTTTAATAAGTTTCCGCTTCTTTAATTTTTGTAGAAAAGCATACAACTCGAGGAAATTAAAACAGCCGACCAGCTATTACAAATCGTCGAGAGAATACGATTGTTAATTTTCCCTACAGTTAACGTACAAAGCATCAAGAGATGTTTCTAAATACTTAAATTTCTATAGTATGTCAGGTTTACAGAGAAAAAGCAGTGAAATATTATTGAATATGTCTAATTTTTTTAACTAAGTGAAATATTGATATAAAATAAAATAATGTTTCACCATAATTGAAGATTCTGAAGGATAAATTATAAAGTATGACACGTTTCCTTTGGTTTCAACTCCGCGAGTTGGAAGTCGGAGTCAGCAATCGAGCATTTTTGAAGGAATCAGAAGTCAAATATTTTTGGAGTCGAAAATCATCAGGAATCGATTTAAAAAGCAGACTCCTGACTCTTTTGTAAAAATAATTCTTATTTTTCCGAAATTCTAGGAATTAATGTTAAAATTAAATGTTAAGGAGGCAATGCAATTGTATTAATGCAGCAGCAAAGACTGTTACTGCTTTAGCAAATATTTGTTTAATCCTACACCCAGGAAAAGTCGAAAGACCAGAGTACTTTAGCAAGCATACCAAGTAATAAGTGTTGAGAGACTCTCTGGCACTGAGGCTTATAAAAGCTATCTTGGATCAACAATGAAAGAAGACCTTATAGAAGATATTCTATTCTTAAGAAAAATAAGATTTATTGTATCGCAATTATAGCATCTTTGTGCTTAAAATGTGCAATTTTCTTTTGCCTTTCTTAAGCTTTCCTATAATACTTTTTTTGGCTCAAGCTATTCTATAATACTTTCTATAATTTGGTACTGTTATTTCTATACGATATTTGTATTTGTGTAAGCAAATTCAGAGTATAAAGATATTTTTAGTTAAAGCAAATACTACAGCTTTAAAGAAAAACTGTTTTGATAGATAAATGATTTCAATAAAAGTCATTGAATTCATTTCACAAATTCTTCTAAATCCATTGATAAAGATAATAGTATATAAAATTACGGAAAAGAGTAGGGGATCAGCAAATTTTTTTTAAAATCCAACTCCCCACCCTTAGTCTGAAGTCGGGAGTGGTAATGAGGTTGAAGGGTGGAGGAGAAAGGGGTTGATCATCCCTCTATTCAGCCAACCAGAAATAAAAATAAAAAGAAAGAATGTGAAAGTGGGGAATCAGTGGTTTTTGTTAGCAGACAAAAGAAGAATTCAATCGATGCAAAGGTCCTGTTGTGTCTATCTATCCGAGAAATTAATTACAATTGGTGCTCAGACTGAATTTTTAATGTGAGTACTGTTAGAAAAGGTCCATGAGGATCTTAAATATAACAAGTTTAAAAATATGTAAATAAAGTAGCGTATATTTTATAAACCCTGGATGTGAATATTGCGAAATTTTAATTATTAGTTAAACTGTTTCAATTTGTAAATTTTCATAATTTTTCACGCATCTTAATAATCTTGTGCATTTTAATGAATTATCTACCAACAAACACAACTACTTTGATGAGAGCAATTTCAAAGGGAAACGTACCCCATAGAATACGTAAGGGAAGTCTTGAAACTAATATGGGAATTGTTGTGAATATGTGAAGCGTGTGAAGATAAAACAGAAAAGATAACGTTAAAGATGAACCAGGCAACCAGGACTCTAGATTACCTAGCGTATTGTGTTTTACAAATAAAAATGACATACTGTGACATTAGTCACAAATGCATCTTTATTATAAACCCCTGCACATTCCCACAAATATATGTTGTTCTGCAGCATATCTGTATAATATGAGAAATATTTCTCAAAATGGCTTTAGAAATGCCATTCGAATTTTTTCACATTAAAAACTAAATTATAAAATAACTTTTAAAAAAAGCTAATTAATAGAAAAATATTTAAATAAATAGAATTACATTTATGTTTCGATGCAACTTTTTAAAAATATTTGTAGAATCAAAATATTAAACAATCAAAGTTCCAATTTTTTAAAATGTTATCATAGAAAGCATTTTTAACATTGTTCTGTCAAGCATAATATTTTACAAGCTAATAATGAATTTTAAATCAAACTATCATACTATATGCCAATATCATACTATATGTCAACATCATACTATATGTCGATATCTTACTATATGTCAACATCATACTATATGTCGATATCTTACTATACGTCAGCATCATATAATATGTCAATATCATACTATATGTCAACATCATACTATATGCCAATACCATACTATGTTATATATCTACTATACGTCAATGTTGAAAGTTATTAATTTACTTAGATAAAAGTTGCAACAAGATAAACTTAAAGTTACATTTCTTACGATTGTCTTAAAATAAATTTGACACATTTTATTATAAAAGATGTATCTTTTAAATTCAAAAATTTATGCTATTATATTAATCTTTATTAAAATTAGTATTTTACTAATTTAATCATTAAACATTGATATTTCCCTGGTTTTATTAAAAATGTTTCTGAGGACTTCAACAGAACTGCTTAGATCAGTGGTTCTCTCAAACAACATAGGGGGTAGGGATGAATGGTGAAATGAGAATGGTGTGAAAGGGGTTGCATTTGATGTAGATGAAAATTTAGGCATCTTAAGATAATGAGAAATTTAACAAAAATATTTTACACAAGCCTTTATTTTATCATTTATAATTTATAAAATATATTAAAATGAAATAAAAAAATTATTTATTTATGCGTAAAAAAAAAAAAAATTTATATTGCTTAAATTTTACTATCTAAGGGAAATAAATCACTCCTCTAGCTAAAACAATAAATGTTTTGGATTTTTTCCCTTTTGAAAAGATTTTTTTAGCGCGAATATATCTTTTCAATTTTTGACGTACGCAGTTAATTTGTAAAAATATTCGAACAAAGTCACAATGCGGAAAATAAATGTTTGTGTATCTTCAGGTATGTCTTGTAAGTTCGAGATTATTTTGATTGCTTAACTGATTCACCATTGTCTTACTTCTTTATAGTCTTCAAAGCCACATATCTAGCACAAGAAAGGAACTGCGACATGAAAGATACTGCACTGCGTTATTTATTAACGCTTTTCATGCATATGGTAATATGAATATCGAAATATATACTTGTAAAGAAACTATGATAAACGAAAGAAAAAGCACTTTAACACATTTCATGCTAGCATAATACTATATATAGCAAAGCATTAGAAATAAGGATAATTTACAACTAGAAAGTTTCCGAACTGTAACGGAAAGATGTATGAATATATATATATATATATATATATATATATATATATCCTGCATACATTTCAGGTTATTCATAAAGAGCAATAAATCATTTATTGCAATGAATAACATTCCACATAAATTTATTGACATATTTTTCTTAAATTGAAATTTGTGAAAAATAATAATTAGATTTATAGATAGTTTTAATTTACTTAAATTAACTTTATAACTTATCTTAAATTAGCCTTAATATTACGATTAAGTATCATTAAAAGAGCCTGATGGCCGAGTGGCTAGAGCTTGGTGCCAGAGGTTTCGGGTTTGAGACCTGGCGGTGCTATAGATATTTGTAGTGGTTCGAAATCCACTTTAAGCCGTAGGTTCCGGTCTAATATGACTGTAGGGCTGACAACCCTACCCCGTAAAAAGTCAGCGTCACGGAGCCAAGTCAGTCTTCTACCTACCGGTGCTCCATCACAACAGAAGCTGCCCTAATCCTTCCCTACTTCCATGAGAACACACGAGTTTTTGAGCTTGGCCTAGATGCTGCTGTCGACCAAGTGGGAAAAGAAACAATAACAAGTATCATTAATCTTAAATATCTAATAAATAATAAAATTCATTGTTGAGTATTAATGAATTAAAAACTGATTATAATCGAAAATCATTGAGTGCTTTCGATTTGTGGTAAACAAAGATAAATTTTTGCAAATTTCATTAAACGAAATTTAAAATTGTGACATTTTTCCAGCAAATTTTTTCAATTCATTATCATTAATATTATGGAGTATAACAAAATGAATTTAAAATTAATTACGAACCAGTCAAACATTTTACATAATTTTTATTTACATTTAAATAATAGTTAATTTACAGACGTGAATTTACAGATATAATTTTTTATTAATAAAATCAAAAATATATTTTTAGTGATAACATATTTATTTTTCATTCATATGAATTTTTATTTTACACACAATTTTGTTCTGCTTTAAATAATATAAATTCATAACAGGAATAATTTCGATTGTTGGCTCCTTTAAAACTCAATATAGAATTTTACAAACTAATAAATTTTAAAATGAGTGAGATTTAAACGATATTTTCAAAATGTTTCCCTTTCTTAAATTTGGAAAATTCATTAAAAATAAAATCTAACTTTAAAAATGAGACTCAAATATTACAGTTGCAATATGTGAAAGCAACAAAAATAGCTAAATAAAAACTAATTGAGCAGCAAATAAACTTTAAAAAGTAGGATAGATGATGCGTTTTATTCAAATGTAAGATTGAAAATAATTATTAGAATAGATGATATTTGTACCCGAATTAATTTAAGTTTGATTTTAAAATCCAAAATTTTGCTGAGAAAATGAGAAGAATTTAAGAAATAATTAATGTGCAATGTTTGAAGAATTACTTTGACTTAAGTAAATAAATTTTTAATGTTTACAGTAAAATCTATAGTCAACTTGATCAATAGATAAAAAGTTAATATAAAATATCATTTTTAGCAACTTTACTAATTATTTCAAATTTATTTAATTATTTTTATAAAACTTTAATAAAAAACTACAGCAATAAGTAAATGCAACATTTTATTCACCATTTTACACACAAATAAATAATTTTCTTAACATAATTATCATTAAAAGGAATGAAACTAGATAATTGCACGTACACAAAATCAATTAGATTTCATACTAACAGCAGATTTTCAATCTATTGAGCCTAACGGCATTGAACAGGTTATTACTAGGAATTCCCAATGCACCTAATTTTCATCCGAATAAGAGAGTATTAATACTCATACCAGATTAATAGTCTTTAGAAGACAGATAATTGAAATGAATTCTACGAATCTGAGCACTACCATCCATGCAGCCCAGTGCAGCGTAAAACTTTCATTAACATGGAATGCGCATATAGTTCGAGACAAACTCCCTTAATTAAACCCATTTCTCTCTCAAATGAAAATTCAAATAGGTTGATGTGCTGTTTGAATTAGGAATGAAGGTGAGAGAAATTTTTGAAAACTATTTGCATTGTTTGAAGATCTGTCTCTCGCTTGTGAATCTTCAGACAATACGATAGGGATATGCGTAAGGAGAGTTCTAGTAGAATGGTATGAATTCCAGAGTAAATATTTTTAGAAATATGAAAGACAAAGGAGATAAATAATCAATTAAAATTTTTTTCGTATGGGAATAAGATGGAATCGTATTTCTCATTCTTTACAAGAGTTTTAAAAGAACAAATTATTCTTGCTAAAGAATAATTTGTTATATATAATACTATTGCTAAAGATCTGAATAAATTTAATGCGGGATTATTATTATGAATAAGGAAAAAGTATGAATTACAGAGTAAATCTTTTAGAAATATGCAAGACAAAGGAGATATATAATCAATTATAATTTTTATTCGTATAAGAATATAATGGAATTGTATTTCTCATTCTTTACAAGAGTTTTAAAAGAATAAATCGTTCTTAGATACTATTGCTAAAAATTGGAATAAATTTAATGCGGGATTATTATTATGAATGAGGGAAGGGTGTAAATTACAAAGTAAATCTTATTAGAAATATGGAAGACAAAGGAGATCTATGATCAATTATAATTTTTTCTTCGTATGAGAATAAAATGTAATTATATTTCTCATTTTTTACAAGAGTTTTAAAAACACAAATTGTTCTTATATACTATTACTACAGGTATGAATACTATAAATTTAATGTGGGATTATTATTATGAATAATAATCCCGCATAAAATTTGTTATTATGAATGAGGGATGGATGTAGGAAATATGCAAGACAAAGGGAAATATGTAAGACAAAGGAGATATATAATCAATTATATTTTTTTTTCGTATGGGAAAAGTTGGAATTGTATTTCATTCTTTACAAGAGTTTTAAAAGAACAAATTATTCTTTGATACTATTGCTAAAAAATGAATAAATTTAATGCGGAATTATTAATATGAATGAGGGAAGGATCTAAATTACAAAAGTAAATCTTTTTAGAAATATGGAGGACAAAGGAGATCTATGATCAATTATAATTTTTCTTCGTATGAGAATAAAATGTAATTATATTTCTCATTTTTTTACAAGAGTTTTAAAAGAACAAATTGTTCTTATATACCATTACTAAAGGTACGAATACTATAAATTTAATGCGGGATTATTTTTATGAATAATAATCCCGCATAAAATTTGTTATTATGAATGAGGGAAGGATATAGAAAATATGCAAGACAAAGGGAAATATGTAAGACAAAGGAGATATATAATCAATCATAATTTTTTTTTTCCTATTAGAATAAAATGGAATTGTATTTCTCATTCTTTACAAGAGTTTTAAAATAACAAATTATTTTTATATACTATTGGTAAAGAATTGAATAAATTTAATGCAGGATTATTATTATATCGTTTGGGGATATAAAATACATATTAATGTACCTTTCACTGTAAGATGCATTTGAAATTTACATGCAAAGAGCAAATGCAAATAATTCGTTTTAGTTTAGTAATTCAAATCATATTAATAATTTTCCATTAAAAAGGACTGAATCTTTGACTGAAAAGCACTATCCACATCTAAAAATGATCCCTTTAACTAATCATATGTATTTAACTTCCTTTTATATACAATTATATAAAGTAATAAAAGATTGCTTTTTCTCAACTGTTTGAGATATGTATTTACTTCGAAATTTATTTAAAAGAGAAAAGAAAATGTTTTCTGCCTTATTTAGTTACTCATTTAATGATGGTTTAATGCTATTTTGAAGATTATATTTCAGATATTGATGGAAACTATTACTAGACACGCAGTTCACCACATGCACAATATTCTAAAAGCTACTTAAAACTCTCCTTTTTATTTATTTATTGTTGATTTCTTACTGAATTTATCATTCCCTGGTTGATGAATAAATAACGGTGAAATATATTAAGAAAAGAATTTCACTTATTCTAATAAAACGTAATTTATTCTAAATTCTAACTACTTAAAAACTCATTAAAAATTAGCTCACGTCAAAAATGTTTCCTCCTTCTTTTATAATATTAATGGAAATAAATACCATTCGTTTGAAAGTATCTAAAAAGTTATTTCTGATAAAAATAGATTCCGGCATCAGCAAACCCTTAATAAAATTCCATGGATCTCCTTAAATGTCCCATATCTGTCTCAGAGAACCGACTCAGAAATGAAAATAAAGATGATATTAGATTCAATCATATAGTTGAACAAAATGAGAAAATTTTAATGATTTCTTATAAGCCCCCAGAAGCCTTGAATCGGTAAAATTAAATAATTTTAAGAATCGGTTCAATGTTTTCGTATATCTTAAGCAATAAGAACTAAAACGTCGAATAAATGCTTCATAAAATAATTATTATTTCTCAAACTTAAATGATTTTTCTTTGTTTTGACCTCAACACAACATAAAATTAGAGATTAAAGGATGTAAAAATGTAAACATTTAGACTGATAAATTAGAAACTTTTCTCACTATTTATTTTATTTATTTGCGATAAAGTTTATCATGTTGTTTTAAACTCAATAAAAAATTCTACTGAAAAAACGAAATACAAAAAATAGGTATTTAAATACCTTTTCAATTTTCTTCCACCTGCTTGGTTTACTAAGCAATAAAATAAAGAATGATTACTTTGTTCTGATAACGTAAAAGTGGAAATATGAAAATATAATAAGATAATGTAATATTTTGTTTTATTTGCATGATGATGGTATTTTTACGTATACATAAAAGAAATGAAAGAAGTAGTTTAAAATATTTTATTTAAAAATAAATAAAACTTTTGCTACCGTTTGATAGACTAGATATTGAGTTCATCATGTTTCAATATACCGAGATGTAACATTAAAAGTTAAAAGGAAAAAAATCAAAGGAAAATGAATTATATGGAATTTTAAAATTTCAATCAGGATGTTTTAAAATTTATAAATTTTTATGGTCGTGCCAGAATATTTTATTTCTTTCTATAAAAGTATATACATACTAGCGAAATACAAAGTTTTTAGATTTATTTTGAAGGAACAATGAAGTTTTTAAAATTCTTTTTCTTTCTTCGTAATATCGTTGAAACAAATACTTAAAGTATTAAAATAACAATTCGAAGCGAAAATTCTGTAAATTATATATTTTTCGTTTTCATGAAGCATAGTTGCACTTTACGGTTTTTATTAATGATGATTTTAACAACAAAATATTTTTTTTTTAAAATAAAACTTAGTAGTTACAGCTTCAGAAATTTTTTTTAAGGTTCAATTTTTAAATCAAAACGTTATTTTAAATATGTTCAAGCGAAAAATTTAAGAACCTAAGTAACATTACAAAGAGAAAAGCTAAGATTATATATTATGTTACAGAAGCAAGCTTCAAAATAAAATTCGACTGTAGAAAAGATGTTACTACTTCTATTAACTCGCATTGTATTCTTACAATTGGTAAGCATTTTTATGGAAACAAAGTATCCAATAACAATAGATATAAAATGATTTATGTCTATTGCAATAGAAATAGGCGAGAGAAGGTATAGCGACATGCATTAAAGTTCTCCTAATAGAAGGATTGGTTCTAAAACATTGATAAGAGAAAAATAAAAAATACAAACAATGACTACGAATCTTAAATACAATCGACAGTATATCAAACAAAAAATATCGATAATTTCCACGAATTCAAAGCATTTAAACGTAATTTAATATTATTGTTCTTCGGGCATCATGTATAGATCAACTGAAATCATATATGTTGGATAGTAAGTAAACACTTTACATATTCATTTTGAGAATTTCTAAAACAAAAATTCAGTTCAAGTTACTTGGCTATGGATTTCGTAATTCAAAATTTAATGTAAATACATATACATATTTTCAAGCCAAGATCGTTTTAGTTTCAAATAATTATACTACACATAACGATACACCGCTTTTATTATGTTTGATCTTATTTGTTTATTAACTAAAAACCCTTTTTTCTCATTTGATGCATAACTAAAAATCTTTATTGATGTATATTTTTGCTCATATTTAGTCACAAAAATTACGCAGAATAATTAAATGTTTAATTAGTAAGACGAGTTTAACTTAAAAACATGTTATTCATATGGCAACAGTCAACATACAAAAAAAAATCAACGAAGAAATAAAAAGTTCTACATGCTTTTTTTTTGTTACAAAAACTACAAATTATCAATTTATAGGATGTCATAGGATTTTATCATTGCTTTTCATCTTGATGACGTTATGTTCATAAATTTTCCCACTTCTCCAACAGGCTTCTTGCCAAATCATTCTTAATTTTAATAATTTTAATGTCTTATTTTCTAATTTTTCGATCTAGATCGAACCACAATTGCTTATTTGGATTAATACTGGAACACTAGAAAAAGGTTTTGATCTGTTTTTTGTGCATTGCAGAACATCTATACTTGTGCAACTCGAAAATGCGTTTTGAATCACTATTTCGTTGAAAAGTTTATGACAAAAATTAAATACTATTTTAGAGGACATGCGAAGTAGGTTGCCTTTCAAAATACTCAAATTATTTCAATGATTCATTTAAACTCCTTTTTTTTTGATATCTATAAGCATTTCCAATAAATTATATTTATTGAAATGCTTCGCGTGTTTTTGATGCCTCTGCTAGGAGGTTAAAGACTTATTTCTTTTAGATCAAAAACGTTTCATTAGCTTTGCATTTATATTTTCACCTGTCAAAGCAGTTGTTAACACGTTAAAAGTTGAACTCTGTAGTTGTCTCTTTCCTTTTAGAGTCTTGGTGCTTATTTATCGAGCTGCTACAAATTGCATTCGAAAGCCAAGTGGATTTTGCAAAGACATAAATTCATTTACTTCATGTTATTAACATTTTAAAGAAGTTTATAGAATTTGGTAGAATTATAGTTTTGGGAGGCCACCGCAAAGCTAAAAGCGCACATACAAAAAGCTGCGAAAGCTAAAGTTGAAGAAAGAAAGCCTCTTCAGTCAAGGTGAATGAAATCATAAACAAATCACCACAAGTGTTCTGGAAAATATCTTGCGGAGAGAACCTCAGCAGAAAAAGTACTGGGAAAGACTGACAATCGTTAAGGCAGTGGGAAATTACAGCAGTTCGAAGCGGTTGTTAGGAGAAAATGAGGAATTCAAAGCTAATAGGGGATAGTGCAGCAGCTGAAACTGTTAATTGTAGGTTGGGAATTCAGAAAGAGCAGAATGGGTGTTATTACACACACAATATATATATATACATATTATATAGAGAGAGAGAGAAGGAAAAGAGAGAGGAGGAATAAAATTTTATTTAACCTTATCTTTGTAGGTAAATAAAAATAAATTTTGTAAATGAAATTTTTTTGAAAAAAAGTTGCGGTTATGTGAAGATTACGCTATTAGATCAGCAAAGTAACTTTTTATTACTTAAAATATGACTAAATAAAATAATAAAAAGTTCTTAGTAAGAAGATAATAACAATTTTTTTAAAGTTATTTTCTACATGTTGAAATTATTTACATATATTATTCCTATGTGAAAGGTCATATTTGATTAATAAATATTTTAATGAAATTCAAGTTTATATTATAATTAATTTAAAGAAAATCAATTGAATTATATGTTAATATTTTCTTAAATATTTTTAATATTTTGATTAATTTAATGCTCAAAATTCACCTTCAGTTTTACGACGCAGAGCACTATTTTAAAAAATGCGTTGCTATTTTCACTAATTAAGCACTATTCCAAATTACCATTCACCGAAACCAATTAATTTGATAGATCAGTGAGACAACTGTATAAATTTCCATAGTGTTGGCTTTTTCACTCGCTGTTAACGCGATGGGAGAGATTTGCCAAAATTCCACCCAACTGTAAGACAGCCAGCTCGATAATTCTATTGTTTTGTCTATTTATAAACTCGTGCGACGCACATTTGCAATTACGCGTCTTAGCATGATTTTTTCACATTTTTTCCTGCTACTGATTTTATATTTGAATTGCATTTCCTCTGCATATTATTTAGTCTTACATGGAATGGTAATAAAAGGAAAAGCAAAAACTAATCTAACATTTCTGCATATTTGATTGAAGGTTAAAATAAGATATTTTTATACATTCTCTCTAATTCAAAAGCAAATCGTGTTTTGAAGGTTATACGTTAATTATTTTTATTTAATTTTTCATAATTTATTTCATTTAAAAAATATTGCAAAAAAAAAAAATGCCATAAAAGTAATTTTATTTTCTTAAATACCATTTAGATTGCTAAATAATACAATAGTGAGAAGAAAATGAGTAATTTTTCAAAAAATTAATCATTTTTTCCATATAATGCTTTAGGAATTTTGAATTAATCTAACTTTTATAGAAATTTTTCAATACATAAGAAGACAAAATATTTTTTTTTTTGTTTCAGATTATAATATCTCACACTGAAAATTATCATTCCAAACCTACAAATAAAAATCAATTCAAAATATACATTACCTCTGCAATATTTCTTATAGTAAGCATATTAAATTAACTACATTGAACTGTATTATTCTAAATTGAAATTACATCCTTTAAATTATTATTTCGAAATCTCAAATTAAAGACACATCTTCAATTGTAAAAGACACATCTTCACAATAAAAAGACACATCTTCAATTGTAAAAGACACATCTTCATTTGTAAAAGACACATCTTCAATTAAAAGACATCTTCAATTCATTATGTATTCACATGGCTTACGCTATAATTTCCACTCAATATATCATTATTGTTACTATCATAATTTATTTACAGTTGATCGTGAAATATAAACAAAACTTTTAAAAATTAGAAAGTAAAACCTTTTATAAATGCTGGCGAAAAATCAAAAAACTATTTAAGTGGGTGTAATTTTAAAAATTTTGATTAATAAAATTAATACATTTTGAAAAATAAGTTCATTCAAAAATGAAAAAAAAAAAAAAACTGCATAAAAACGGGTCTCACATATAAAATAAAATTCAAGTGAATTACGTAATGAATTAAAAAAAAAATACAGGTAACCTTTAAACCAACACATATATGTGTTGATTTTATAAAGAGATTTATGTAAAATAAACATTTAAAAAGTTTCTTAAAATTCAAAATTCATTAATATTTCAATTACGTATTTTTTGCTAATCAAATATTAATATTTATAAAAGTTAAAATAAGTTACAATATCATTTTTGTCGTTTCATTTTTTTATACTTACAAAACATTCATTTAACTTTCATAAAATCTAAAAGACAAAATTTTATAATTTCAATTATTTCTGTTTGACAAATTAATGCCTATAAAGTATCCTTCCAATTTCGTAATGTATATTTGATACAAACTATATAATACGTAAATGTTTATTAAAAAAAATTAATTTTTTTATTGATAAAATTATTAGTTGGTTTTATTTTCTTCTTTTAATAAGCCATACAAATACTCTTAACATAAATAAAAATGTTCAAAAGCTGCTGATTCTCAACAGATTGGCTGAATTAATTTTTCTCTCAAAGAATCTTTATTATACTTTAATATTTATTAATTTTCATATTTAATTATACATAGTTCAATGAATTCATGATTAAATTAAAAATTAATTAAATACTACATTCAATTGAATAAAAAAGACCTGAACCATTCAATTGAATAAAAGACCAGGTTACCTAACTATCGTCGTTGGCGTCTGGCGTTTTACTTTACAGCGATTTGGTTGACAAATATTCCACCCATTTTATATGCTTGGCAACATTTTCGTTCTCATTTAATATATTTAAACGTTACAGGAATTGTTTTTTTCATTTTTGGCTTATATACGGATTTTGAACTTTGGGTATATGCTTTCAATAAAAAACGCATTCTCTGCTTGTACACGGATCGGCTTATATTCGGAAATATACAGCAGAATTATAAAAATGGAAATTTCTAAGATTATCAAAATACAAATAAAAAATTTTTGTCTTAGAAATTTTGAAAATACATAAGAAAAATTGAATTTCTTTCATAATATGAAGGAAAGTGAATAACAATTTTTTTTATTTTTAAAGAAATATTTTCTAAATCTATTCCTGTACTCACTGCATCATCATTTTGATCGTTTTTCTTCTGGTAAGCCTACATAATGTCTAGAGCTGAATACTTTACCAGGCTTATGTGAATTGTGTTTCTTAAGAAAATCATCCGCGTGCCACTAAGCATTTGTTGTCATGGTGAAAGTGGAAGAGGGAACGAACTAAGATACAAGATTGTAGTGATTTAAACCAAACTCTTTTCTCTCAAAAATCTCCCAAAAGAAAAATCAATATTGCTCCAAATTCCCGCCCCCTTTTCAAAACGATCGATAGCTTTGTTCTAGTTCTTACAGATACAACATCACTGTCCAAATTTTGAAACAATTCTTTATCCATGTCATTCTATCAGTTTTTAGGATAGAGAGCATTTTTCACAGCAGAATCCATTATTTCCGTTTCAGAATTCAGTAATAATCGTGTGGGTGGTCCTATTCACCAAAATATGAAAGATTAATCGTGTAGGTGTTCCTTTTCAGAAAAATACGTGAGGTAATTGATCGTCCCTAGTACTATTAGATCATAAAGTACCAGGATCCAATGTACAAAGACGTGATATTTTGAAAGATTTTAAACAATATGTAGTTGAAATAAATCGAATAAATGTACAGGTCCACTAGTTTCTAACATATTTTTTTCTGTTTTTTTTTATTTAAATCCGGATGAATATATTGTTAAATATCCAGAAACACTTTCATAAATTTCTTTTATCGTTTTCAAGTATATCTTTTCGATATATCATTAAATATTGCTGACAACTTATTTAAATCAGAATAATTTCTTTATTTCAGATTATGCTGCAATGAATTGTGATCAATCATTCACCGAGACGACTGAAAATTTTATTTTTAGTTCAAAATTACTACTGTTGTTTCATATTCGATATTTTTGACTCAAAATTAGATTCAAGCAACTTGCAACACCCAATCAAATTCAAAAACATGTGCATGCAAACGAATATTTTAAGAAGAAAATAAATGAAAAAATTTGATATAAAAATTTATATATTTTGATGTAATTTTGAAATCAAATGATATGTGTTCAAAACATATTTTGTATCTGAACTGCATTTTAAAAATATTATTTGATTCATTGTATCTAAAAATACAATTGTTTAATTCACTTATTTCTTATTTACGAGAAAAATAATTTTAGTCTGTTCTGCGAACAAAAAAATTTCGTAAAAAAATTGATAGTCTCATAATGTTGCAATAATAAGAGTTTTATTACACAAAGCTGAATAAAAGTAGATGCCAATGTAAATGCATTTAAGTAACAATATATATGCATTTAAGTAACAATTTTTCCAATTCCATTTCTTTCAAACCTGCTTTTGAAAGATTTATTTCAAAAGCCTTTCAATAAACTTTGAAGGCTTCTCTTAGTTAATACAGCTTCTGTTAAAACGACATAAAAATTCTAATTTGAATTTCACTCTCATATTTCCTCTTAAATCAAATTATACGTTTAAATTTGAATTCAAAAGTGAAAATGAAACTGCTTCCTTAAGATAAGTGAAAAAACTAAACAATTACAAATACCAACATTATTAACTGTAGTCAAATGTCCCGGGATTTATTCTTCGTATAACAATAATTGAATTCTTTGATATTTCAGAAGCGAAATACCGTCATCCACGATACGCGCTGGTACGTATTTATTGAGTCTATCTTTGCAATGCGAGCCGCCGTTCTAAAGGTCAAGGTGAAACTCTCACAGACAGTTTGAACTCTGCTCTATTCAAGGTCACAGCCGAATCGCAAGATGACAGAAGTTATGGGGAAAAAGAAACATAAATATAAGCTAACAAATCCTTTTCTGAGAACGAAAATAAATTCGGAATGAATGAGATGTTTCTACTGAACCCAGATTTTAAATTGTATTGGCAATGGTCTCATAATTTGATAAATAGGATAGAACCGATCTAGTTGGGGAGAAGAATTTCCCTTCCTATTTAAGTATTACGCATGCGCCTCATTCGGAACATCCCTTTCATTGATTTGCTGTATACTAAACGTTAAATCCACACTCTTCCGGACTGCTAGTTTAGCAGATATCGCTCTATTTTTAACAGCGAGACGCATCAATAACTGAATACATAAACAGCTGCCGTCTGCTGAAGCATTTGAAGTTCCCACACCATCATCATAATAATTCAATTAATGTGGAATAAATTTAGATCAGGAAAATAGCTGTTAACGATTGATTCGATCATTTGTTTTGAACGGTTTATATCGTGTCAGCAAGTAGAAAACGATATATTGCTTCTTTTAATGAAAGATAGGTGGTTTTATTTGAGAAATAAAAAAAGAATGCATGCATATAAAAGGTTTACATAAACACAAATATATTCTGGCTTTGTTTACAGCATAAAGGTTCAATCAACCTGTCGAAATAATTTTTTTCTAAGTTACTAAAAATTATTAAAGGGCATTAATATTTTGCAGAAATACATTACAAGTATAAATACAATATTTTGCTAAATAAATAGAAGCCATTTTTTTTTATTTTTTAAAGTGAGAAAAGAAGAAAGCCATGTTACCAATCATTCAAGGGTAAAAAGTGACAGATAATAACTCTTAAAAACCATTCGTGTTAATAGATTATCCGAAAAGATATAACTCTTTCTACGTTCTCATTATTTCCCAAAAAAAAAGTGGACTAAAAATAATAACGATACACAAGAGTTGTTGTTGATTTACGTGAGCTTCATGAAGAGTGTTTATCATTTGTTTTGTGTGCATTTACTTTTTGCTTGTCATTAGATGTTTATAGCATCTATTTAATTCAAACATGGTTTTTAACCTTAAATTATGGAGAGATTGTTTATTAATCCTCAAAGAAATTATTTATTACTTTTAAGTTATTACTCGTAGCAACTTCAACAAAAATTTAATCTATGACTTCAGTGAAGAGTAATGGGAATTAATTAATTACTAATATGTAAATTAATTACTAATACGTAAATTAATTACTAATACGTAAATTTATTACATTTCACGAAATTTTATTTTTCAAGTTTTTATTTTCAAGTTTAAGTAAAATATTCTTTTTTAGGGAGGGTTTCTCATATAGTACATTAATTCGGTTAACTGATCCACAGCCAAAAAGTAGACGTTGCATCAGAAGAGGTACCAGATTCTGATTCAAAGCCATGCCAAATTAAAGTTCTTCAATAAAATTCCTACCTCCATCACGCTATAAGCTGGGTTTTCTCAATGCAATACAAGTGTGGACTAGTTCCTCTCAAAAATTCTTTTAGTAAAGCGTCGCACTCGATGTGGTATAAAATTTATGCACTAAAATGCTGTTCCTTTTATTATCTAAAGATCTATGCATTTCAATGCAAGTGTGTTAAAAATGTAAATAATTTTCTTCTATACAATAAAGTCATAAAATATTATTTAAATCATTGGAGTTTAAAGAACGCACTTTAGTATTATAATTTATGTTAGAACATATATGCTGCAAATTATATTAAGTTCGCATTAAAATTATAAATCTGCAATATTTATTTTAAAATTTTTATTGCAAATTATTTTTTCCAGCATTTTTCAGTATTTGGTAATATAGTGGATAATACAGTATAATATTTGGTAATATATTATACAACATCAGGTAATTCAGTACCTGGTAATATTATTTAAAATCTCAAAAATTGAAAAAGACATTCACGTTCATATAAAAATCTAGAATGAATACAAAATGCATAAAAATACTTTAGTATGTTCTAAACTTTTTACATCAGTTATTTAATAGATTGCAAACTAGTTTTTAGAGACATTTTGGATTATTGCATATGCTTTTATCTTAATTTATAAAGTATAAATTTGTGAGAAACGTATGATGGCATTAATGGGAAAAATTCCGAATGTAGGCTAAACGACACGATTTTGTGATAGCGAATGTTAATAATCTTAAGTAATAATAAAAAAAAAAAACTGCATATAACTTATTTATAACTTATATATTTTAACTCTAACTTATCTAACACGCACACACGTATATATATATATAATTCTCTAGTTTAACTTTTATATATATATACACGTATATATATATAAAAGTTAAAATAGAGAATTTGATGCCAGTATTACATTATTACGTAAATTTACTAAGTGCTTTAGTATTTGGTTCAATTTTTGCAGTAACCAAGCTCAAAAGTAATTAGTCAGAAAGTTTTTTTTTTTTTTTTTTTCATGTATTTACGTTCTGTACTTATATTTTATCATTATATCTGAAAAGATTTTTAGTGAAACAATACCATAATGTCAACATATTTTTAAAAATGGAGAAAGTGGAAATTGATTTCAAACGTTCAAAGAAACTGCTCTCTTTTATAAAAATTAGGATAAAAAAAAAAAAAAAGAAAAAAAAAAAAAAAAAAAGAAAAGAAAAATGACAGTTTAGTTAGATTAAGAAGTTGAAAGACCGAAAATTCTTAAAATACACATTTAAATAAAGAAAAATTGTAAGAATAAGAAATATATATCTAAGATATTCCATGCGAAATTTCCAAATCAAATTTTTGGAAAAAAAAAAAGTATTAATAATATTTTTCTTTAGAATTCGAGATCCAAAATGTTTTAGTCCACTATGTAAACAGAAAGCATTTTAAATACAATTTCAGTAACTGTTTAGTATTAAATAAATTAAATTATGCCAAAAATTTTGTTTCAAATTTTAACAAATAATTCTATTACAGCTAGTTCTCTGTAAAGCATTTCGAAGCTTAATTAAAAGTTTCCGAATTAGCATGTTTCATAAAATGATTTTGAAATGATGTTTAAAAAGGAATAAGTGAAAATATTTTAATGTAAACATAAGCAAAATATAACGAGCAGACAGTGACAAACAAATATGAACAAACACACATGAACAATTATATAACGACATATAATGGCTAAAAATTATAACAAATTTATCCAGAATTTTTCAAAGTTCTAAATTTTAAGAGAGAATATGTAAGAAATAATATTAAAGTAATAAAAATATTTCGAGGATTAAAGATACTTTTATTTATTTTATACCTATATCAAAAGCATGATGAAATGTTTCATTTTAAGTACATTAATTTTCTAAAATATATTTTCCAGCTCTACTCATAATTGATGATGCATTGAATTGTAATGATGTCAATTACACTTCACGAACAACCATCGAAAATTACTTAATAATAATAAAATTAATTTCTAACTTTTAAAAATAAATTTATCTATAGATGCTCACAATTTTATTTTAAAAACTAATACTAATACATATTTTTAAAATATGAAGGAAAGCATTCGAGCTTTTTGATTTTACAGACAACATGTTGAAAGTCATTTAAATTTCACAAAATCTGAATAAAATAATCTATCTGATATTTTTGAACTGTTATTTAAAATTTTTATCCTAAATTGTCATTAATTCATTAAAAATACAGCTGTAAATTTTATGAAACAAAATACAAACACAATCTATTTCTATTAATTTTAAAATAGAGATACGTACTTGAATGGTTAAAACGTTAAAGGTACTTAATGATATACAAATAAACTAATAGTGGAAATTGAATGTTTAAAAATCAGTGCCTATATAAGAACATTATGTAATCAGTACATTATATATTCATCATAATTTAAAATTTATTATTGAAAGTAAAAAATAAAATTTTGCTTATCATTTCGTTATTGAACAAAATAAACATGTAAAAGAAATTTAGAATTGGCCAAAATATGCAAATGCAATAAAATATACATATCTAAAATTGCTTAATTGTTATGAGTGATGACGTCTGTTGCATTTTAATATGAAAGGTGCAGTGACAGAGATAGGGGAAAAAACGACAATCAGAAAGAATTTATTAATAAATTATCTGCCTCTAAGTAAATAATTAAAGACGCATATTGTGCACCGATATATCATGAATAAGTTGCATTGTTGTGACATTTACCATTTATTGTTGAAAATTATGCAATTAAAAACAATTTAAAATTAGTTATATGAACTCATCCCGTACAAAGAACAAGAAAAAGCCGCACAGAGATAGGTGCAGTGACAGAGATAGGGGGAAAAACGACAATCAGAAAGAATTTATTAATAAATTATCTGCCTCTAAGTAAATAATTAAAGACGCATATTGTGCATCGATATATCATGAATAAGTTGCATTGCTGTGACATTTACCATTTATTGTTGAAAATTATGCAATTAAAAACAATTTAAAATTAGCTATATGAACTCATCCCGTATAAAGAACAAGAAAAAGCCGCACAGAGATAGGTGCAGTGACAGAGATAGGGGGAAAAAAACGACAATCAGAAAGAATTTATTAATAAATTATCTGCCTCCAAGTAAATAATTAAAGACGCATATTGTGCGCCGATATATCATGAATAAGTTGCATTGTTGTGACATTTACCATTTATTGTTGAAAATTATGCAATTAAAAACAATTTAAAATTAGCTATATGAACTCATTCCGTATAAAGAACAAGAAAAAGCCGCACCTTTTACTGACCTTTAAACCAATAGATCACTGAATCGACTAATATTAAGAACAGTTGACCAAAGGTCAAGAAAGAGATTCTTACCTTTACGCCGAATGCGTAATTCTTGACTAAGGAACGAATATGCAGGGAAAGCATCAGATAGGAAATGACAGTAAACAAAGCAACCTTCCCGGTTTTATGACATCGGAGGATTGCAAGTGTGAAGCGCATGCGCGTGGGAGGAAGAAGATAGAAGGGAGAAAAATCCTGAAAGTAATGATGAAAAACATAAATTCGCTCGCGAGCTGGTAGAAATTATTAGCATCGAAAGATATTTAGTCTGCTGAATAAACAAGAAAATTGTTGACATGAACGATTGGACATAATGAAATAAATTCGCAGCTGCTTTTTCTGAAGTGATATTGGCGTGATGATTGGCGATTGCAAATAATGAAGAAAATGTAAAATTAAACGATTCGAATACTAGAAGCATAATTTCTGTTGGTTAACGGATAGCAAAAGCAGCCATTGGCTTCTTTATGCGTCGCCAATTTTCTTTTTGATAACTCCTTAAAATTATATTTTTATTTATTATTATTATTATTATTATTATATATATATATATATATATATATATATATATCAACTTTTGATTTTTATGTTTATTATATGATATTCCTGCAGTTTGAATCATGAACAATTTCTTTCACTTTTTTTTTTTTTCATTTTTATGAGAGGTAAGGAATGTGAGGCACTTCAGAATTTTTGCATTGCAAATGTTATGATGGTTATACAATTTGCGAGTATATACCGATATATATATATATTGTGTAAAGATCATAAGATAATATGCATTGCTTAACTCGACTGATGGTGTGGAATTAATTTAACAATGTTGCACTTTTATTTAGCTAAGCAACTCCAGATCTGGTATATCAGTAGAAATTTAAATGTTTTAATAAAAAATTATTTATTTTAAAAATGAAGGATTTATCTCATGCAATTTTTGTATGAATGAATAAATTAAACATCAGGGAGCTGGCCAAAATAAAAATCGTCTTCACATTTCTTTAATTATGGATTTGCTTTGTTAATAATACAACCTTTTCTGAATTTCTTTCAAAACTAAGTGAAACGTTAAAACACATTCTAAAAAATTGAAATTGTATGCATTTTTATGTAAACTTATTTGTAATATTCTATGTCAAGCTGTATTTATATAAATCCGTGCTCATAAATTTAAGGGAATTTGCGGATGGGTTGTACAGGGGGTGACATTTTTTTTATAGTGAGATTCGAAATAAATAAATAAATAAATAGCAAAAAGAAGAAAAAAATAAGGGAGGAAGAAGTTATGTAAGAGCACACCTTTGAATTAATATGAATTTAAAAATTACATTCTGTTTAATAATTATAATTTAATCATTCGAATTAATTTAAAATCGTTCAATATGCATATTTCTTTTATAGGTGTGTATTTAAATGAGAATCAGTTTTTAAAATTTGTTTAATATCAAATCTAAGTAAGAACCAAGTATTTGTTAATATTCTTTACTACATAATAGAAAAGAATTTTTTTTTTTTTTTGTGACAGTAGCCCATTTCATAGATGATGTGTGTGTATTGAAGGATGGGGGTTTCTTAACGCTGAATCATTACATTTAAACGTCAATTTATTTTTACCGTAAGAATTTAAATATTTAGCCTTTATCATTACATGTCCTTACATATACTTATTAATTTCAATTACTAATATTTTTTCTTAGAGACTATGTTTATATTTTAATTATATGTTCTGCTATTCATAAATTGTTTATAAAAAATAAATCATTATTATTAAAATATAAAACATATTAAAACAGTTTTGACATTTAATAATGAAAGATGGTTCTAAGACTTGGCAGAAATTTTTATTGTTTAGGGAGATAGGGATTGAAGATAGAACATTAGAAAACCACACACAAAAGCTAAAAAAATAAAAAAAATAATAAAGTTCTAAAAAATTAAAATTTAATGAAAGAGGATAAAATAGAGCATCATCACAAATTAGAATTATTTCTTACTAATGCAAAAATAGTGTTTATTGAGTCTAAGAATTTATCGATTATGTTTATCATAACAATGTTTGTTTATAAAATTTTATAATTAAAGCTTGATTTTTTTTTTTGCTTAATATTTTGTTTATTTGTTTTTGTTTGTTTCCCTAAATATAGTTTTGCAACTTTCGCTTTTATCGTCCTTTATTAAATATCACTATTATTTCAATTACATAAAATAAATTTGGTATGAAAAATAAAATAAGAGTATTGCTTCATGAATTGAAAAATGTAATTTATTCGTTTAAAACAGGTGAAAAGCGTTTATTGAACAGCATTTATTCACTGACACTCAGCAGTGGATCACACACACATACAAAAAAAATACGAAAATTAACTAACCCACATATATATATATATATATATATATATATATATATATTATTTCATTCCTTGATCTATAATAAAAACAATATTATTTAAAAAAAAATTTGATGCCCAATAGAATATTATTTTAATTAGTGTTATAGTATTTGTAAGTATAGTAATTAAGTGAAAAGTGATTATTCAAACAGTTTTTGGTTATTGATTTTTTTTATATTCGTACCTCAAAACGTTTGTTCACAAATGTATTTGATATAAACAAGTTCGCAAATTTTAATGTATTATCTAGTAACAACCCCATCTGCTATTTGAGCATTATTTTAAAAATAGAACATATATTTGGTAATAAATATCTTTAAAAATATGTGATACCATCCTGCATTCATGCTAGCACGCTATTACCTATATTTTTTTTGTGAATCTTAATGAGTTGTCGATGTTGAATCCTCTAGTTGCAAGAAAGAACAACAAAACAATGAATAATTTTTTTGTAATATTTAAATGTTTACTTTTTTATTAATCTGAAGCCGTCTCTTCTCTGATTTAGTCTTTTATTAAAATCTGAAAATCTTTGAAAAGAATTATCAATTGTATTTTTAGTAAAAAGGCACAAAAAACATCTATCTGTGCATCCCGGGTTTGCAGTACTTAATATTTTTACTGAATAAATTGAAGGTGTTGCATTATTTATATCTTTTCCTCCTTATATAGAGCCAAGGACTCGAATTGCTAAGTGTGTATAAAATTCTTTCCAAGTCGCACACTGTACTGGTTTGTGCCAGCAATGTGGGCAAAAACGTGGATCTCATAAAAACGAATTCAGTTGTGAAATTGGTTTTTGTAAGTAAACATCGAATTGAGTTTTGCCTTCAACGCTCCCTAACTTCTTTGAAGAAAAAACCCTTCGATTTTAGATAGCAAATACCATTTTATACAAGTTAAATATTACAGTTTTTATGTACTCTAGAAAGTATTGATTTTTGAAATATGAGATTTATTCATCGTACTACTGGAAAAATAAGCGTATAGAGATATTGTGAAGTATGGTTTATAAGGTAATAAAACCATGTGCATTATTGAGTTTATTGTAGTTATAAATTTTAGTTTTTTTTTCTTTAAATATAACAATTTTACAAGCCTATGGCTTAAAGATTTATATATGTAAATTATGTTGCTTTGCAAAATTTAATTTAATAATTTACGTTTATATGAAATAACGATACTAATTAACGATATTTTAATGAATTAACGAAATTAATGAACGATATTTTAATAAATTAACTATATTAATTAAAGATATTTTAATGAATTAACGATATTTTTATAAATTAACTATATTAATTAATGATATTTTTATAAATTAACTATATTAATTAATGATATTTTAAGGAATTAACGATATTAATTAATTTTACGACATGAAAATTAAAAATAGTTGTATTCAAGATAATGTTGATAACAAGAGATTGTGTTTGGAAAGTGTATCAAAGGTTTAATAAAATAACAAACAATTCGTAAATTTAATTTAATAATTTAAATTTATATGAACTAACGATATTTTAATGAATTAACGATGTTTTAAGGAATTAACGATATTTTAAGGAAATAACGATTTTAATTAATTTTACAACGTGAAAATAAAAAATAGTTGTATTTAAGATAATGTTGATAACCAGAGATTGTGTTTAAAAGTGTATCAATGGTTTAATAAAATCTCAAGCCCTCCTTCAATTTTTTGTAATTCGCCCATTTTCTTTAAAAACGAAGCGAATATGAGAATGTTTTCTGAAATTATCCAATGTTTAAAAATACTTTTAAGTGTAAGAAAAATATGGACGATCTTGAATACTAATATAAGCATTTTACAAAATTCCATGGACCATATTCTATAAAAAGGGGCCTGAATGGCCGAGTGGCTAGCGCTCTGGCGCTCGGTACCACAGGTTTCGGGTTCGAGTCCCGGCGGTGCCATGGATGTTTGTAGTGGTTCGGAATCCACTTTAAAAAAGTATGTCCCGGTCTAATAAGATCGTAGAGCGTTGCGGGGGCATTGTTACTCCGCGTCCGTGGCTTATCTTCAAGTTACACGTGCCCCCTGGTTAATGCAAAGTGAGTACGTCTGCGCAGCACTTGCCTTAAGGCATCCAACACCAAGGTGTCTGTGTTTGCCAGCTGCATTAGAAAGAAAAAAAAATATTCTACAAAAATAAATTTCAGTATAAAAATATTGCTATTAGAAAAATAAAAATAAAAATAAATTTTTATATTTAAAAGCTGTAATAGAGAATTTCACTGCAAATTATTAAACATATATCTTTCAAACATGGTTAAGACATCATTAAAAAGTAGATGAAATTTTAATAGCAAAATTTTGAAAAAAAAACAGAAAAGAAAAAAGAATACACTTTGAGATCTTGCAACATTGATATCCACATAACTATTCGTATAAAAATCGCCATGAGTTCCTTTCGTAGATATAAATACACATAAAATAAAAGCAGTTTGAAAACTGTCTATTATTGCCGTGATTCTGCTTGATGGAAATTGATCTCGGAATCGTAGACATATATCTTAATTAAGTTGTCGGTGTTGAAACCATAGACATATATCTTAATGAATTGTCCGGTTGAAAGCTTAGATGACTTGGAGAAGGAAATATGAGCAAACATTCCTAATCATAATGACCAATTAAGGTACCAGATAAAGTTTCAAACTATAAATTAAAACTACAAAGATGAATGGTAAAATACTAGTGACAATAAAATTGTCAAAAAATCTTTATTTTATCGAAAACTTGAATAGGTAGTTCTTCCTTACAAGACACAGAAGGTAAGTAGTAAGTTTGGCGTTTACTGCAGGAGAAGACACATGAAATAGTAAAAATATTTAAACGATTAAAATAAGTTGTAGTACTTAAGATGATTTATTTATCGATAGATTAAAGCAACTTAGACGATTAGGCAGTGCTTTCAGAATCGTTAGAAACTCACTGGAATTTGGAGAAGAATTCTACATATATTTAGCACAAAGTGTAAATACTTTGTTGATATTTTACTGTATTTATTAAATTAAAAATACATTTGGTTGATTTTTAAAATTTATAATGGATGAGAAGAAATTCACTACCTTTTTTTCAGTAAGTCCTAACATTTTTAATGTAAATGTATAAAATAAATTACAATATTAGTTGTATTTGTGGTTATGGATAGAAATGACAGATTGCTGTCTGTCAGATAAAGATTTCGTACAAAACAAACAACGTCTGGATTCAAATTCGAAATTAAAAAAAAAAAAAAAAATTGAAATATTTGTGCTTTATAATGTATTTTACTGTTATGTAAAATAACTATGAAAAAAATAATGTATTACTACTAAATAATATTTTTTGTTAATTCAAGTTGTACTTAATTTTAATATTAATGATGTTGATTTTAATGTTAACATTAATTAAAATTAATAATTAATTTTTTGTTAATTCTTTCAAGTAAATTAATTATTTTGAATTTATTTTAAGCATTTAAAAATAATATCTGAGAAGAGGCTTTTTGACCTTTTACTGGCAAAGCGAGGCTGGAGCAAAAAATTAGGAAGCACTGGTTTAGCTTTTTATTAGAAATATTTAGAATAATAAAATATACACTGAAGTGACAAAAGTCATGGGATAGCAATATGCAAATTTTCAGATGGCAGTAGCATCGCATAGAACAGGTATAAATGCGCAGTGCTTTCGCAGAGCTTTCATTTCTATACAAGTTATTCATGTGAAGAGGTTTTGACGTGATGATGACCGCACGAAGGGAATTAACAGACTTTGAACGCGGAATGTTAGTTGGAGCTAGACGCATGGGTCATGCCATTTCGAAATCGTTAGGGAATTCAACATTCCCAGATCCACTGTGTCAAGAGTGTGCCGAGAGTATGAAATTTCAGGCATAACATCCCACCATGGACAGCGCAGTGGTCGACCGCCTGCACTTAACGACCGAGACCGGCGACGTCTGCAAAGAGTCGTAAATTCTAACAGACAAGCAACACTGCGTCAAATAACAGCAGAAATCAATGTGGGACGTACAAGGGACTTGTCTGTTAGAGCTGTGCGGAGAAATTTGGCTTTCTTGGACTATTCCAGCAGAAGACCGACTCGAGTGCCTTTACTGACAGAACGACATCGCTTGCAGCGACTCTCGTGGGCACGTGAGCATATCGGTTGGTCCCCAGATGAATGGAAAACCGTGGCCTGGTCCGATGAGTCACGATTTCAGTTGGTAAGAGCTTATGGTAGGGTTCGAGTGTGGCGCAGACCCCACGAAGCCATGGACCCAAACTGTCAGCAAGGCACTGTTCAAGCTGGTGGTGGCTCCGTAATGGTGTGGGCTGTTTTTTCATGGCATGGACTTGGTCCTCTGGTGACTGGACCGAACATTGACTGGAAATGCTTATGTTCAGCTACTTGGAGATCACTTGCAGCCTTTCATGGACTTCATGTACCCAAACAACGATGGGATTTTTATGGATGACAATGCGCCATGTCACCGGGCCGCAACTGTTCGCGATTGGTTTGAAGAACATTCTGGACAATTCCAACGAATGATCTGGCCACCTAGATCGCCCGACATGAATCCCATCGAGCATTTATGGGACATCATCGAGAGGTCTGTTCGTGCCCAAAATCCTGCACCATCAACGCTTTCACAATTATGGACGTCTATCGAGACAGCATGGCCCAATATTCCTGCAGAAGACTTCCAACGACTTGTTGAGTCTATGCCACGTCGAGTTGCTGCACTTCGCCGGGCGAAAGGAGGGCCGACACGATATTAAGAGGTATCCCATGACTTTTGTCACTTCAGTGTATATTGAATTATACTTCAAATATTTCAGCCTCGTTCAGCTTTCTCTTCATCTGATGTACTTAATACCATTGGAATGTCCTTAAGAAAAACGATTTCTTTCTGTAAGATTTTAAGGTGCTTCTTATTTGGTGTTCAGTCTGACTATATTTTGGAGTTCAATTTAACAGTAAAAAACGCATAGAAGACATTGGGAAATAAAAGTTGTTGCACAGGGATCTCAAGTCCAGTCATGAACAGCATAAGAATTTTAAGTAGTAAAGGTAAGAAATTATGGAATAAGTATATTATAAGTAGTATATAGTATAAGTAGATTATAAGAATACCGTTATAGAATGAGTATAATTATAATCATATAATATGAAACATAACACTATCTTTACATTCAACAAAATTCATTCATTTGAATTATTTCTCAAAAAAAAAAATATTTTCAAGAAATGTTTAAGATTACAAAAATTAAAAATAATAATAATAATAACGTTTAACTAAAATAAAAAAACACTGAAAACTTTTTTAAATAACTGAAATATTTTGCTCATGTATGCTCGTTTTAATTGATGGTAAAATCATATTAAGAAATAAAATCTCAGCAAAAATGTAAAAGCACAATGATTGATTTATTAAAGATACTTATTAGATAATGTGATAATATTAAAGGAGATGACTTTTGTTAAAGTGAATGGCGAGTCCTTTCAATGCTTCTGTTATATTTCGATTGCATTCTTTATTTAATTAACTACTTCCAAATTGCGTGTTTCTAAAGAAACATAAACACTCAAAAAAAAATAATTTCAGCATTCAACATCTTAATTACATGTGTGGTGTAGTGAAACAAATAAATAAATAAAGATAGATCAATAAAAAAAAATGAAAAGAATAAATGTATTTTCATTTTAAATGTAATACATACATGAATTTAAAAATCTTTGCTTCTTAAAATGTAAATGAAAAATTTTACTATCAAAGCTTCATTTTTTCAGATAAAGGAAATTATTGATTTTTCATAATAACTCAAATAATGTTTCTTTCATTTTTTTTTAAGTCATAAAAGGCATAAAAGTCATAAAAAATTTTTAAGTCATTCATTGTCATAAAAGTTGGTTTGATCGCAAATAAGAGTTTAAAAAATTTTTTTGGTGATTAAAAAAAAAAAAGTGAAGATCCATATAAAATTAATATGTTTTTTGAAAAGAACTGATGTGATTTATAAGATGTTCCAAACACTAAAAAAACTTTTGGGGATGATTTATACAAAAAAGCTTACATATAAATTTTTTGCAATTAATAAAAATTAAATTTCTATGTAAGGTCTATTGGGTTAGCTTGTATATTTTAATCTCCCAGAACCAATATTGTAGGTACATAACTTTAAACTTATGTTTGAGTTTCAATTTATTTTGGTGAATAGTTAAAAACAGAAATGAAATAAAAAAACATGTGCAATTGATACAGCACTTGAAAAAAAGTCTGACTAAATCTAGAAGTACGTACTATAGCATATTCTGCAACTGTTCCTAACATACGTCATACTTTTGGGATAAATAAATCTATATTTCGATGGCAATGTCGCATCTAAAAATTTTTGTAAAATATTTATTCATAAAAATTTAGAAAGATCCATTATTGGAAAAGTTTTTGTATACATAATATAAACACGCATATTTAAACTGATAGTAAGTCTGATTGCAAATAAATTGGTATTGGTATTTCAAATTTGATGCCGTTGGATCAATGGAGAAAAAAAGCTTAAGCTGACATAGCTGCAGACTACATGTGTCTGGTTTAGGCGTAGTTCAAATAAGGTTTATAAATGATTCTCCTACAGATATTTCTATTTTTGGTAGATAATTTATCATAAGGTTTTTAGTAACTGAGGGAATCATCTGTAAAATAAATATCTTGCCCAAGAAATTTATTTAGACGTTAGTTTTAACGAAAAAAACTTAAATGTTTTCTTTGAAATAAATACAAGTTAACGTAGAAATACATTTTTGAGCATAGAATTATGTCAATGTTTACAATACTTTTCTTAGATATTTTTGCACAAAATTGAGTTTCGGTTGCTTTATTAGAAACATCGCATAGTTGCTTGCATCGCATAGTTGAAACTGCGCATTTATTCCTGCTCTACGCGATGCTACTGCCATCTGAAAATTTGCATATTGCTATCCCATGACTTTTGTCACTTCAGTGTATAAAAACTATGAGACAATTAAGTTAGTTGTGTTGCGAGAGTATGAGCCTTCACCACAAGCATGCTTAGATAATTTTAGGAAAGCTGAGCGCTTAAATGAATCGTATGTGCAGTTTGCGTCGCGCTTAACTACTAATTTTGAATATTATTTAAAATTAAGAAAAGTGTCGGATTTTGACACATTAAAGCAATTAATAGTTTCCGATAAGTTATTTCAAACGTTAGATAGAGAAATCGCATCTCACATAGCTATACGACAAGCAGATAGTTGGTTCCCCCCAGTAAAATTAGCTGAAGAATGCGATATTTATGTTGCATCGCGTGGAAAGTCAATTTACGAAGGCACAAGTAACTTTCAAAAGTAAAACTAATTTTAGAAATTCTAAAATTGTGTCAAAAGTGTTTGTTTCGGGCTTAAAAGATTCAAATTGTATTTTATGTGCTAAAATTCACCATATTTCTAATTGTCCTAATTATTTAAAAATGTCAGTGAATGAGAGAGTTGAGCTTGTAAAACAAAACCATATGTGTTTTAATTGTTTACAAATTAATTGTTCAGTGTCTAATTGCAAATCGAAAGTATCTTGTTTTTCTAAACGTAAACACCATAAAAGTTTACACTACCAGCGCAAAAGCGCAGAGAATCGCGATGAGTTGCATCAGAAAGAACGTAATGAAATCGGTTCCAATACCCCGTTTTCCCCCACAGCTCAAGAGTTTATACCCGCCGGTGAAAGCAATTATCAAATAGTAATAAATTATTTGCAGCTACGAGCTTTATATCAAGTGGATCCAAAACGGTTCTATTGAGCACAGCTAAATGTTATTTAGGTAATAATTCAGAAAAGTCATACGAAGTGAGAGCGCTCTTAGATCAAGGTTCAATGGCCTGTTTTATAACTAGAGAATGTGCGGATAGACTTAATTTAAAGAAAGAAGAAACTAATCTAGTAGTATCGGGATTAAATGACGCGTCTGTAAATATTAAAAATCAAGTTACTGCTAAATTAAAAAATAATTTAAATAGCTACGAATGAGAGTTGAAATTTTTAGTTGTTCTGCGAATTACTAATGTAACTCCTAGTAAAATATTAAAAGTTAATATGTATGATTTAAGTAATATTGAGTTAGCGGATCCACAATTTAACATTCCAGGTAGAATAGATATTTTATTAGGCGCAGAGATTTTTATAGCCTTTTGAGATCAGGACAAATATATCCCCCTGAATCTAACTTAGTTTTACAAAATTCGTGTCTCGGATATGTTGTTTCCGGGAGTGTTCCTTGTGATTTAAATGAGAATATTCATTGTGGATTAATTAGAGATAATTATGAGCAGTTAGATAAAACTGTTAAATCTTTCTGGGAAATAGAAAACATAGAAATAGACATTCCTCCTAATAATGAAACTCAGATATGTGAAGAGCATTACAAAAAAAGAATGTTTATAGAGATATAGAAGGGAAATATGTAGTTAAAATGCCCCTTAAAGAAGATCCTAAGTGTTTGGGAAAATCTAGAGATATTGCTCTAAAAGGTTAGATTCCTTATGGGGGCGATTAGTAAAAGATCCTGACTATTTGTTATTATATAAAAGATTTTTAAGTGAATATGAAGAAATGGGTCACATGAATCAAATTAAAGATAATGAAGAAACTGAGGGTACTTATTATATACCTCACTTAGGTGTATACCGTCCCGACAAATTAAAAACAAAACTTCGTGTCGTGTTTAACGCGTCTTCCTTACAACAGAAGGAAATTCGCTTAATTCTTTACAATATAATGGAGGGGTAATACAAGACGACCTTTTTTCAGTTATGGTTAGATTTCGTAAGCACATTTATTCGTTTTCGGCCGATATTAAAAAAAAAAATGTATAACCATAAACATTTGCCCCAGTCAAAGAAAATTGCAGAGTATTTTGTGGAAAGACGGAATTAATGAGCCTGTTAAAGAATACGAACTCGCAACTGTCACATACGGAACAGTTAGTGCTCCTTTTTAGCTATGGCACACTTAAGCAATTAGCAATAGATGAGAAAGATAACTTTCCGGTATCGGCACCGATATTGTCAGAGGACTTTTATATGGACGATGTCCTTTCCGGCGCAAATACTGTAACGGAAGCTCTCAGACTTACTAAAGAGTTAACAGAAATTCTGGACAGAGGTGGAATGCAGTTACATCAGTGGTGCAGCAGTGGAAATTTTCTGACGGAGAGTAACGAGGCTGATTACTCCTTTTCTCCAGAGGAAATAAAAACATTAGGAATAATATGGCAACCTAACAAAGATTGTTTTTCCTTCAAAGTGAAAGTAGACTGTGGTATTTCGTTTACAAAGCGTGCAGTGTTATCAACCGTAACAAAAGATTTTTGATCCTTTGGGTTTACTTGGCCCAATTGTGACAAAGGCAAAATTTTCTTGCAAAAACTGTGGCTAATCAAACTGGACTGGAATGATAATTTGCCTAAAAAAAGAACTTGAGGAATGGCAGGAATTTCTTATAGCTTTAACAACTATCAACAACATTAAAATTCCAAGATGCATATGTATCAGTGAACCGATATGCATCGAACTTCATGGCTTCTCAGATGCTAGTGAAGTCGCCTATGGAGCAGTGGTTTATTTAAAATCTTGCAGTGCTTCTGGGAAAGTGTTTGTGAAACTAATTGCCAGCAAATCTCGAGTTGCCCCGATCAAAACTATTTCAATTCCTCGATTGGAGCTCTGTGCTGCCGTGCTGCTATCAAATTAGTGCACAAAGTGAAAACATCTCTAAAGATTGATGTGTCTCGAACCGTGTTTTGGACAGATTCAAAAATTATCCTGGCCTGGATAATAAAAGAACCGTGTTACTTAAAAACATTTGTGTCTAATCGCGTATCAAAAATACAGCAATTTACAAATGTCAAAGACTGGAATTTTGTGCCTTCTGAAATGAACAGTGCCGACATCATTTCCCGTGGTCTACATGCAGATAAACTCCAAGAGAATGAGTTGTGGTGGAGTGGACCACCATTTTTAGTGAACAACTTTAGTATCCTGTAGGTCCGGTGCGGCTTGTGGATGGAGATCTTGCATCAAAGGACGAGGATATGATTTCGGTGAGCTGAAGCTGTCAGCAGCAAATCAAGTGTGTGCTGTGACTCATATTGTGGAGCTTTTAGATATTATTCATAACTGTTCTTCATTTACAAAACTCAAGAGAATCGTCGCCTGGTGCAAAGATTTTCAACAATACAAGAAATCCATTAAATCGAACTTCTGGTACTTTGACAACTAGTGAACTTTTTCGCAATCATTGGTATGTATTGTTAAAAATATTCAGAGGACTACTTTTATAAAAGAACTTCAAAGCTTGGAGAGGGCACTTCTATCCCGAACAATAGTGAATTGTTAAATTTGTGTCCATTTCTTGATGATGATGGATTATTAAGAGTGGGTGGAAGACTCAAGAACTCTAACTTACTCTATAATCAAAAATGCCCATTAATTATTCCTGCTAAACATAATTTACTTTTATTGTTATTAATCATTATCATACTTTATATTTTCATGCAGGTGCTGAAACAACCCTATCTTTGATAAGAAATAGATTTTGGATTGTAAGAGGTAGAAATACTGTTCTAAAGATAATTTTTAATTGCATAATTTGTAAAAAATAAATTCAAAAGGTTCCAATCAAATTATGGGACAATTACCAGCTGCCAGAGTGACTCCTACTCGTGTCTTTAATCGGGTAGGTGTGGACTTTTTTGTGGTCCATTTGAAATCAAAAATTTCACTGGACAGAAGTAAACAGGTAAAAGATATTTGTGTGTATATATGTATGTTTCTCTACAAAATGCTTACATTTTTAAAATTGTAAATGACTTAACTACTGCAGCATTTTTAGCAAGCCTTAAAGATTTATAGCTAGAAGAGGTAAGCTTGCAGAAGTGTATAGTGACAATGGCCGAAATTTTGTTGGTGCCAATAGAGAATTAAAAGTGTTTCTCAAATTTTTTATTTAAGTTTAGGAGTGCAGAAGAAATTGAGAATTATATGGCTAATGAAGGTATTAAGTGGTTCTTTAATCCCTCTACTACTCCCATTTTGGAGGACTATGGGAATCTAGTGTCAAATCTCTTAAATACCATTTGAAACGTATTGTAGGGGAAAACAATTTTAAGCTATGAAAAGTTTTTAACTCTTATTGTTCAAATTGAGGCAGTTCTTAATTCTAGACCCCTTTGTCCACTTTCAAGTGATCAAATGATGTGGAAGCATTAACTCCTGCACATTTTTAATTGGTTCATCTTTAGTTACATTGCCTGAACCCAATTTTAGTGAAACTCCAACGAATCGATTGAGTCGTTGGCAATTCATTCAAAAAATGACTCAACATCTTTGGAAAAATGGTCATCGTAGTATTTAAATAAACTGTTAAATAGACCTAAATGGTCTAAGGGTAAAGCAGATATAAAAAGAAGGTGATTTGGTGTTAATTAAAAATCTGATAATTATTGTCCTTTAAAATGGAATTTGGCCAGAATTATCAAAATTCATACCAGGTGAAGATAAAGTAACAAGAGTGGTTACTTTAAAAGATAAAAATGGCACATATAAAAGGCCAGTAGTTAATATCGTACCTTTACCTAGTGTTAATGAGGGAAATTAATTTTTATATTGTGTATCTTTTTTGTGATCTGCTTATTGTGTGAATGTTTTTAGGAAAATGTATTTTTTTTTATTGTGTATTTTTTGTGTGATCAGTGTATAAGTGAATAATTTGAGAATTTTGTGAATATTTGAATTCTTAAAGAGTTGAATGTGAACATGTCAACGCCGGGCGGTATGTTCGCGCCTACGCGGAAGGATACCCCTAGCGGCGAAAAAAGTGTGTGTGTACACATGCGCCTGCGAGCGCATAAGTGTGAGTCTGATCAGTGTAACGCCAGAGTGGCAAGAGAGAACATCACGGCTGCGAGTGGCTGTGCCTGTGTCGTGTAAATAAAGTGATTGTTAAGTTTTAAACCTTTGGCTTTTTTATTGTGGAAGTGTGTGAGTGTGATACAGTCCGCTTGTGAAAGAGAACATGTGTGAGTGCTGTTAGTGCTATTGACGAGAACACTTCATAAAGAAAAAGTTCTTTATATCCCTTTTTCTGAAATGGAAAACTGTTTATAAAAAAATGGACTTTTAATGAAAACATTCTACCTAAGACTTACAGAAAATAAAAGTTAGATCGTAGATAATTCTGGTACAAAAGGAACTCATTAGTAAAAAAGTTGAAATATCGTTTTTATTTTCTAGGAATTTTCTAGAGACTTCGCTCTTTAATCTTACTTTGAACAATAACATTTCTTTTGAAAGCACTACACATCCTTAATGTTTTATTGAAATGTAAAACTTAGAAGTCCCTAACAATGGATTTCTTGTTGCATATAAAATTGTTTTTAACTGAGATTCTCTTTCTTAGGGTAAAATTATAATTGCATTATTATCTTTTAATCCTTACAGAAAACTTTAAAGATTTTCCTCAGCATTCATAAATATTCACATATTTTTAATATTCCTATTTTTTTACTTTTGTTGCAGATAACTTCTCAAAATGTGTTTTTTCTTTAAATTTTAAAGATATTATGCTCTAGAAGTTTTTAAAATATCCAGACAAAATTCTTAAACTATAATTTTTGACCAGCGTGGTTTGAAAAGGAGTAGTTAGGAAGAATAGTAGAAAAAAAGGAGTAATCTAACATAACATTTTATGTATTTCATGGTTTTTTTTTTTCTCACGATGCCCATTGTTTGCAATGCATTTTTGTGTAACAAAAGATTCCTACCTATTTGAGAAAAATATATTCATCTAGTTTCTCCTTTCTATTTCTTGTATTCTAGAAAACTAAAAAATTTTGTGTGAGCATGTATTGTATTTTAGAAACAAGAGATTTTTGTTCAGTATAAAAATTTATTCAATATATATTCTCCTCCATCTGTTCCACAGAAGAATGTATCCTTCATCTGCAGAGTTTGAGTAAGATCGCTTTTTCTTTTCAAATTTTCATGTTCTTACATAATGCATAACAATAAAGATTTCATATTATTTAACGAAATATCTTGAATGTAACAATACAACAGTTTAAGAACTTTGCAGTATTGAAATGAAAAATTGTTTAAAAATTATGTATCCTCCTTTTAAGATGTTAAATATGTTCAGAAGCTATTCCGTGGTACCAACAAATTTTTGTTATAAATGTAGCCAATTTATCCGTTTTTAAAGTATGGAGAATACGTATTTTCGTATTTAAAAAAACACGTAAACACGTACGTTAGTCAAAATACGTAAAAACGTAATTTGACTTTAATATGTATTGTAATTTTCAGAAATTTAAGCAATATTTTAATTTAACTTTGTGTTTTTGCAATGTGGCATTGACGAATTTGGTGTAGTCATTACCAATTTGGCGATGCTTGGATAAAAACAAATACGTAAAAAAAAAGGTATGGTTTTATAATAATATGTCAAGTAATTTTGTAATGACCAGGTAATCGGAAGAAACTCATTGCTTTGAAACATTTTCCTTAAAATTTGTTTTAATGAAAATACTTAAGGAAAGGAAGATGATTGATAATTTTTCAATTAATAGGTAAATTTAATAATAAAGGGAATGAATTGATTATTATGTATTTCTATGAATATATATAGTTTTTGGGAGTGTGAGGATGCGGTGGATCGAAATCACATAATTAATACTAATTTATCATTTGTAATTTTATAATAAACTGAATATACTTCTTTAAAATAAAAGAGTAAATAGTATAGAAAATCAGGAAGTAAAAATGTAGTGATCGAGGTTTTACGCAAATAACATCAAACTCCAATATGATTCAGATTTACAACAATAAGAAAAAAAATTCGAAATACTTCATCGCGTTAACTTATAAGAAGAAATAAAATCCTTGAATTTGCTCAACATATTTCGAACCATCTAATTAAGAAAATTGAAATAAGCTCGTTTTCTTAAAAGGCGATTCCTTTAATGGAATCTTAAAACCAACAAAAACAATTTTATGCATTTGAAATATATTTATTATTTATTTAATGATTTGGTTATGTCACAAATTCTTATAAAAGTTTCAAAAACCCCACAACTAATTTAACTAAAAAAATTAATGCACATAATTTTTGTCGTATTAATAAATTAAGCCATTTTATACTTTCACATTATACGATGTTTATAATTTAATTAATAAAGCTTACCATATGCATTACAAATATAGACATCTCATGTTTCGAAATCTGCTAACAGGCGGACGGCCCACAGTGGGGCTGTTGCGCCAATCATGATGATTACATCACTCTATCTTTATTCATGTAAATCCTAAATATGCATTAGAGATATCCAATACACATTATAATTGTGTGTGCAATAAATTTTCTTAACTCTATCTCAAGTTAAGGATGATAATATGAATGCTGTGAACGATTTTGCTACTCTCACATATCTTTTTTGTTACTATCACTAGATTGCTCCCGCAATGCTTGGTTACTATGGATTTTATTTAGTTACGTGCTTGATATTTGTTTGTATTAAATTTATTTTTATATATTTGAAAATTTTTATTTCTTTGGAATTTATTATTTGTAAAATTATCTGTCTTCTTTCTTTTCTAAGTTTTACAGACATTTTATTGATAGAATAGTTGAGATTGGATACTAACTAAACAATTTGCAGTAGAAAGGGAACACTGCCTTCAAAATTTTTTTTTTATTTCAAAAGGTTATTAATATCTTATCTCATTTCAATTATCTGTAAAGTGGGATACGTTATAAGCATAAAAAAATTATTTTATCTCGACGTTAGATATGATAATGAAGTACTTTTATCCTGATATACAAGCTTTGAATCAGATTTTTATGTAGATAAAATTAGTCACATATCAAAAGTGTCATATCTGAAATTCTAAATAATAACACATTGACGATTTAATGATCAAATCTAGGCCTGATGGCCGAATGGCTAGCGCTCTGGCGTTCGGTACCACAGGTAGCGGGTTCGAATCCCGGCTTTGCCATGGGTGTTTGTAGTGATTCGGAATCCACTTTAAGCTGTAAGTCCCGGTCCTAATAGGATCGTAGAGCGCTGCGGGGGCATTGTTACTCTGCGTCCGTAGCTTACCATCAAGTTACACTCGGCCCCTGGGTAATGCAAAGTGAGTAACATAGGTGCAGCCGTTATGGCGAAAGATCACGGTCTATCTGCCAGCTGCATTAGAAGGAAAAAAAAATGATAAAATCTGAATTTATGAATTAAATTGTTTTATTTAAAAAAAAATTAAAAAAACAGAAAAAGTGATCTTTTCATAAAAATGAATGGAAAACGCAAGGAAGAACAATTGTAAATTATTTCTGGACTATATTAAGTAATTGTAAAAAAATCTAATATTTACTCTGATTGAATCTTCTTTTATGCTTATAATTTAACTTCAAATGGTAAGGAATTTTGAAATAATTCAGTAACCGTTTATGACTTTTTACATGCTTATGTTTGTACGAACCAGTAAATTTTAAATATTTTAGATGACGACGCACATATATTTTAATAAGTTGTAAGTGAATAAATATTCAAGATATTTTTATAAGAAATAAATTAATAAAAAGAAAGTTTTTAGAAAACATGGAGCTGGACATGGAATTACATTTGGACTGATGTCATTGACATTGTAATATCAATCATCTTTTAATTAAAGGTAAGTTTTGAAAGTTCATTATCTGTTCTTTATCAAAAGGTAAGCGTTTAGGGATAGAATTGATTTTTTCTATAGTTCCGATACTGTTGAACATAAATAAAGGAAACTGTTTGGCTAAAAATATTTCGAAATTATATATTTTTAAAATTAATAATATTAATAATAAATAAATAAAAATTGTGTTATTTTTTTTTTTTTGTATATGTGATTACATTAAAAAGTTTTAATTTTTAAACTTATAATAATAAATTAAGATGTTACTTGTTTCCTCCTCTTAACGTATGTTTCTCCTCAGACAAAGAATCTTTGAAAATACTTAATATGTCTTTAAAAAATCTAAGGTAACATTTTAAACTCTACTACAGTCTAGCATTTAAAGAGAAGCTATTTTAACTCTTAATAATTCAGATTGAACATTTCGATTTTGCTTTTGATTTTCGGTATTACTTTTATCAATTTTTGTTGCGGTTCATCATTAGTCCTCACGTTCCTCTTAAGTACACTATAACCAGCCCACAGAAGGGCGATGAAGGGAGAAAGTTGCCTTGCTGGAGAATTCTTAGGGTTGCTTTACTTACATTTGCGTGTTATATAGGATAAAACATGGAAAATACCAGCAGGTAGTCTGACTATTGATGGGAGAGATTTACACACACTGCTATAGAAGCCCTCGAATCTCATTTCTGAAAGCAGTAATTGCAATAGATGCAGCCAACGGATTTGAACTTGAACCTGTTTCAAGCTAGCTTTAGTTATCTTTGGACCACAATGGTTCTTTGAATATATTAAAACAAAAATCAAATAAATACAAAATTTTCAAAAAAAAAATGCCCAGCCGAGACTTACGATTCATAAAGAAGCAATGGAACGGAACAGTCATAGGTAAAAGATAACATGCATATATTTTCAGCTGCATATGAATTGTGGCTACGATGGAACAAATAGTTGCTGTCTTCATATTACATTTTGATTTAAGGTTATTTATCGCTAGAACTACTGATATGTAGAAAATTTAGCATAACCCATGGTGGCTGCTGTACTAAAACTCCATTATAAATCCCAACTCGGGAATAATATGACAAGGTGTGATATCTGAATGGTTAGCACCCTTCTCCATTTCTTCTCGAACTTAACGGAAGGAGTTTCAAGCTACATATTATTTAGATACTATTAGATATAGATAAATACTATTAGATAGATACTATTACATACTATTAGATATGGTAGTATCTATCGTGCCCTTTCTTATCGTAGACATAATTGTACATGCTACCACAGAGTCGCGAGTCTGCCTTTTTAATCATTTAATGATAAATTAATAAACATATCAGCAATAGTTTTACTTTAACCTTTTTTCGCGATAGTTTTATTTTGTGTGAAAAAGTAGAATAAGTTTTTCTTTTTTTTTCCCTCTTTCTGTATTGAATAAAACTTTTTCTTTTTTTTAATCCAAGTGAATGACAAAACTTTAATTTTCTTTTGCACTTCTTAGTCCATGAAAGAAAGAACATTGTGGTGAATGAAAAGAAATTTTAATTCTTTGATTTATTTTGAAATGCCAATTTTTATTTTTATTAACCATTCATATTCTTAATTTATATAACTTCTATTTAAAAATTTATAATTAAAAAAAATTTCATTTTATAAGATACATATTATATTAGATATGGTAATAGATCTTTACATTTGAAAAAAAACTTATAATTGTTATTAGGTTTTTTCATTTTCCATTTTTCGGATAGACTAAATATTATAATAAAAAAAAAAAAAAACAATTTAAAAATCCTGTACTGCTAAATAGTGACAAAGATTTACTGTAAGTTAAAAAAGAAATTATATTTTCAGTTTTATTATATTTTTAGTTTATTACCTATAAAAATATCTATGAAATACTTACAAAAAATACATTACTTTAGTATATGTAAATATATTATAAATTTTTTATTACGATAAAGTAAAACAAAAGGAGAAATAAAAATAAATACATATTTCTTGAGGGCACTATTTTAAAAACGATTTAAGAAAAAATAAAATTAATAAGATTTTATATATTTTTCTAATCTTTCAATTTTAAAATTCAATAAAAATAAACAAAACTAAAATTTACAACGAATCAATGAATAAGTAAATTAACATTATGACTTTTAAAATAAAAATAAATAACAGAAATGAGGAATTAAAAATGATTTATTTTATTGTAATTTACTTGATTTGAAAATATACGAGATATATTATTAGTTTAAATTTTTTTAAATAATTTTTAAAAATTGAAACCAAAATCATATGTACATTCATAATATTGCATGTTACCAATATTAAGTTTAATTTTTTAGAAAAATCGATGAATTAATTAATTTATTCTTCAAAAATATCAAATCTTCATTTGAGTCTCAGCTGATATATACAGAGATAAACAATTCTTAAAGTGACTCTAAAATAAAATTAAGGTGATTCCATGTATGAATAATAATATTTTTTTTTATATTTAGTTCTTCTTCATTAAATCATATTGTAACAAAATTTTTCTGTATTTTTGGTGGAGTTTCCTTCAGTAATATTTTTATCATCTGTGACTTTCGATTTTTTTCATATGGTTGAATTTCGATAGGAACTTCTTTGTGATATCTCACCAATTCTGACAAAGATGGAAAAGTCACTAGAAAAAAATGCAAAATCATTAAATAAATGCTCATAATGATATTCAAATTAATTAACATCTTTTATCTATGTAACATCACATACTTTGCACACCTGAAAGTGTCTAGATTAAGAATGATGTACAATATTTTTAATTGCTATTTTCTTAATTTAATATTTATGTTAGATTTTGAATATATGTACTTTAGATTACTGTTAGATTTTTGATTGTTTTTACTTAATTGAGATACATAGATTTATTGCTGTGATTATATTGTCCTTAGTGATATTTTAACAAATATTATAAAATAATATTTGCTATTTTACAAATGAGGAAAAAGCTACTTATTCATAAAAATAAACATTGCCTAATTTTTCTAAACAATAATTTGAGAAATAATTTAAAAAACAATTTATCTTTTAGCATTACTAAAAGATAAAAAAAAATAAAATGATGAAATCATTTGACTGTTAAATTGATAATGCATTTCTTTACTTTATAATAAAGCTAAAAAGCAATAAATTTCTGTTAAAAAATCAATAATTAAAGATAAACTTGTGAAAATCCTGTGACGAATGCATATCAAGTGAAATGTCAAAAGTGACATTTACTTTTTCAATGGTACTTTGCTTTTGAATTACCTTTCTTATAAATGCACGTAGAATTAAGTGCTATTAATTCCTTTCTTGTATCAAACTAATTTCAATCTAAAGCAGATTTACAATGCTTATCATTAATACAAATCCATCATTGTCGATTTGAGAAACAACACTATTCTTTCAAAACTTGATTGGTAGATTAATTATACTTGACAGCTGAATTATTAGTCTTTTACTTAATATTTGTAAACAATAATTTTAAAAACATTTTTTTGCAATGCAATATTCACCAAAGTCTTTGAAACATAAACGCAGGTTGTTCTCAATTTAGTACACGAAACATTTTTTATTAAATTTGTCATAATTTAACTTAGTCTCTTACATATGAGTACACACAAACATCACAATATTTTTTTTAAGTACACAGTAACTGTCACCATCAAATTTCTGAAAATAATATAGAATTATTCTAAATAATAAAAAAAAAAATAAAATAAAGGAAAAACTTTTACTTGGTTTTTTTTGATCCAAGTGCATATTGGCCGTCAGTCGTTTGTCGTATGTGCACATTACGAATTCTGCCACTAAACAAAATGCAGATAGTATTTTGAATAGAATCTGTTGGTTTGCTGCTCGGTCTTATAAGGAATGCACCATCATTACCCAAATTTAAAAGGCGAAGTTGAGTTTCTTTAGAATCTACATTGTGATACCATGGATGTTGCATCAACATATTCTGAAAGATAATTATATTATTTACAAAACTCATATTTTACATTAAAATAAACTATTGTTGAATTATAGAAACTTATCTTACCTGGCATATTTAACAGGCTTTTTTTTTAAATATGTGTAATTCAAGTTTTATATAATAGATTCAATTAAAAATTAAAAGATTTCATTGAAATTTTCTTACATTTTCGTTGTATTTTAAATATTTTTTACCTTCTTTTCAGTTCTGTGAATTTTTTCTTTAAATTATATACATGATTATTATATATAATAATACCACGGAAAAAGGAAGCGATAGTATGATAACTGCGTTACTTATCTGTGTCCTTAGAATGCTGTAATTTTTCAAAAACGAATTGCCAGTATTGCAGTAACAGAATTAAAATTATTAAAATTATCATTAATAAATTAATGATTTTCACTTTTGAATGCATGTTTACGAATGTATAAGATATTTATCTGTTTTGTTTACTTACTATTTTCAATTAGGCATCCATTTCTTGTATTTTAAGTAAGCGGTATTATTTACAACTGCAGTAGTTGGGTTTCAAAAAGATAATATCGATTAATAAAGCATTTTCTATTCATATACCGTAGTTTGAAATGATGAAGAATATTGCTGATGTAATTTGTAAATATCATTCCGAAAAATTTCATTTTTAGCAAAAATTTAAAGGAGAAAATTTTTGATACGCTATAAAAAATGACAATTGAATTAATTTAATTTAATTTTCTTAATAACTCTAAAATCATTTAAAAGGTTAAAATAAAATCCTTTAAGATACAAAAAGTTATTTTCTAATTTTCTCTCCCACACCTTTCTTCTTTTTAGTAAAAATTATTAAAAAGATAAGAATAAAAAACCTTTAAAATACAAAAAATAATTTTTTTACCTTTTCTTCTGATGCAGGTATGTGATTTTTTCCATGGTATGGATCAGGTGCTAAGAAGGAAATAAAAATTATGTATTTTATTTATTTTTTTATAGTTTATAGTAGTGTCATTTTTAATTTAAAAGTATTTAACTGTCATCATATAAGTATTATATAATAATGCGATTTAGGTTAATTACAATAGCTAATCTAAATTTTTAAAAGTAAAAATAGATCTATGTTATTAAAATTTTAAAGTTTATGCATTCAAAGCTTAAAACCAGATGATAAATATGAAGATAATTGTTATCAAGCTTATCAGGCTTTTAAGAGTTTTGATATAGATATGTAATTCATAACAATCATGTAACTTTCAAAGTGTTTGTTATGGTCTCAGAATAAAACACATAGCACTAGTGGACTGTAAAAAACACGTCACTTTTATTCCAAAACCAAACACACACTACTGGTGTTACATTTCTTTCTCCCTCCAGTCAGCTCACACCAATGCAGGCAGGATGTTTATATTATCGGGCGCTGGCTTCCACTTAGATTTTTTTTTTTGACTACGCACATGGAGCTATTTATCCATGAGGCAGCAGTGTTCGAAAGTAATTTATTTAATTTTACGGTTATTACAAAGTTAAGTTATTAGTTTATACGATAATGCAGTGACATGAGTACTTTCAAATAAAATTTATGTACAAATCAATACCTATGCCATAGTCACAAAATATATATTATTTTATGAATGGAAAATACTTTTAAATTTTATATGTTTAATAATCTATAGAGTTGTTTCAAATACAATTAACAGCATCTATTTATAGTATTTAAGTCTCACGAACATCGCTAACTCCGTCTCAAAAATATTTTTCAATTTTCCTTTATTTTTAACATAAATCCAGAACTTTATCAATTAACAAAGTTAGACTAAGAATGATAAAAATTGATAAAATACCTGTGTGTCGTTAAACGTTAAAAGCATACAGAATTGAATTTGAATTTTATAAAGGTCAGAATACCTTCGTTTGCTGGAATAACTGTAATAGATGATGGTTTTGGAAATGGAGCCTTTTTAAGCTCACTGGTGATGTATCTTTTGAACTCTTCTTGGGGTAATATGGTCCATCAGAAGTTCTCTTGCTTTTTTCTGGCTTACTCCATACAGAAAGCCCTTTAATACTTTGCACCAAACTGGTGCAAGACACAGATCTTTGCATTGGAATGGCTTTTTCAGGCAACATAGGTCGACTAATGAAATTAATTATATCCTCCTGGTCTGTTGAAAGTTAAAAAATTCTTCATCAGTATTTCCTTTCTTATAAATCATATAGTAAAGGTAATTTATTCATAAAAACCTTAGTTGCTTTTACTGAAATTTTCTCGAATCACAGTTTTAACTTTGTAAACTGATTTAAAAGATTTTAGACTTTTCTCCAAACAAGTACTCATTGAGTTTACAAAATACAGTTAAATTTGTTGTAGAATTGTTTTAAGATCGACTGAAAATAATTAATAGTAGAAAGTCGTTCAATGGATAATATTTTTTTTTTTTTTTAAATCTAATTGCCATTTAATTTTAATAATCCAAGTAACTTTTCTTGAAATAAATGAAACATTTTAAATCACTTGTTTATCGCATTTCCTTTTTTATAATAATAAAATTACTGTCAATATGTATCGATAATTACTCATATCACTGCATTTAACCAAATATTTATAAGAATGCCATAAATATTTATTCATTTTCGTATTTTTAAAATCACAGATGAATAATTTAGATTTATTGTATTTATCATTTACATTGCCATTGACATTATATGCAACAAATATTTGTATAGCTGTCTTATTATTAAGTCGTACATGTTTATTGAAAATCAATACAAACTTATGATAATAATTAAATATTAAATTAATATATAAAAATAAAGATAATTAAACTAAATGAAAAAGATTAACAAAGCTGAAATAACTTTAAAATAAATTACAAAAAATAGTATTGTGATAAATCATTGCTTCTTTAAATCATAAATCATTGCTTCTGCTTCTCTGAATTTAATCAAAACCGATCTATTTTTAATCTATCTTAAAATTTTAGAAATCTATTTTCTTGCAATTATTTTTAAACTTCATAGAAATTGTTGTTCATTATAAATTTCAAAATGGAAAGGCCCATTTGCAATTCTTTCATTAACTTAAAATATAAATAATAAAATATATTTTCGAGAAGAGATATTAGGAATTTATAACAAAATAATTTAAGCAATCTGCTTAAAATTTTAAGTTCAAAGTATCTCCCAATTCTTTTCTTACACTTTATGAATTTGTCATATGTATTTTCATTATCCTATAATTGCAACATATGATAAGCGCATAAAAATTTATTTTGTTTCCATGGTTCTAGATAAGATAATTAAATATTATCTGTATAATAATCTTATTATTCAGATGATTCCATCTATGATATTTAAAAGATATTCTTGCCCTACAAATTTTAAAAACACAGTCCTGAATACAGTCTACTTCATTTAAAACTACGGCTTAAAACACTATTATTTGTTGATAACTCATATATTTCTACAAATTTTTACGATACGACCAATTTTAATTGAATCAATTAATTCGAATTCATATTCAAAACTTTTGTTCCCATTCAGAGTATATGGTGACTGCAATTATGCTTTAGCAAAATAAAGGATATTTGAAAATATATTGTATAAATTTAGATATATATATAAACCAATCCATCAATTATTCTTTATTTTGTAAAATTCAAATAAATAATTCATTTTTATTATATTTATTATATATATATTATTGATATTGGGTGAGAATTTTTCATAGGCTTTTTCTAATGAAGTTTCCTGTTATAATCAAAAAGACAGTACTTGTATAAATTACAGAGGGCAATAAATTTCGGCGAAATTTTTTTTTCTCAGAATAAAATAACACTTTATTACTAATTTTGGTTTGCTGAACATGAATATGCGATGGAAACTTGGCTCCTTGTAACTGAATGCATTCAATATGAAACTTACCGTGTAATTTAATGCTTAATGTTCGACTTTTTATTTTTGTGGTTCCTCCACAAAAAGATTGGACCATGCAGAAGTAGCCGCCATTTACGTCATTACTTTATTCCCTCCAAATCATAGGAATTATAAATGGCATTGCATTGGCATACATTTTTTTTATCTCTTTTCCTCGCAGTCGCATAGAAAATTTCCTTAAACAAGAGTTACAGTATACTATATAAAAATTTTCGGGATTTTTAAATGCCATTCCTCTTCATATATTAGCAAAGTTAACCTACTTATGCGGCATCACAGCTCCAAAAAATATAATGTGCTTAAACAATAATAAAAACAAACTCAATTTCCCTGCAATCATTTCTTTCTCACATAAAACACAGCTTACAACTAACAGCTGTCACTTTTTTATTATTTTTTAACTAAGGCAGGAAGCAGTGCCGACAATCAGACTCTCGTCAACTAATGCAAACTTATTAGCGTCAAATGTTTTACTGGATATCAGCTATAAATTTTTAAAAGTTAATGTCTTGTGAACCACATTTCTAAATCTTACTTTTTCAGATATTTAACAAATATGTAATAAATATTAATATTTACACATTTCATACATATTCAATATATAAGTCTTAGATTTTAATGCATTTCTTTTTATAAATATTGCTATATAATTTACAAATTATAATAATTTTTAAATAATATTATATAAATTTACATATTCTCATATTTCATTTGTCACATATATTTCAAGAAAACTGAAGGAACCGATTACCTCCTTAACAAGAGCCGGTTTCCAATTTTTACTGTCATTTTTGCGTTCAAAGCACCAAAATAAGTAAGAAATGGCTATTTTCAAGTTTAAGAAGATGTGCGAATGTTATTTTAAAATGCCCTTTTAAAAGCTGTCAGGGAATTTAATGCTGAAAGACTTATTAACTATAATAAATATGCATTTTTAATTCAATTTTAATAATATAAGTGTCAAAAATATTTTTGTAAGTAAACAATGGGCCATTACCTGTAAAACGACGAGGATTTGTATTCTCCCTTGTTTCAAAGTTAGAAAGCTGTAAAAAAATTGTATGCAACGTAAAAAAAAAATTGCCTACAAATAATTGTAATATTACGAATGGATTTGCTTCGATTTTGATACAATTTCAAAAAATTAAAATGAACAATTTTCGACAAATAAATGTTTGGAACAGTATACGCTGGTAATATTTATTGAAATCAATCTAACCTTAATTGCACTACTGTATCAAGCATTTTTTGATAGTTCATATATTTAATTTAAAATATAATTATATATATTTAATTTATATAACATTTTATCTCCACTTTAAAAATTTATACTTACTTTAGGCTCAATATTGTCTTCTTTCAATGGCTCTTCATACTGCACCGATCTGGAAAATGAATAAAACAGTGATAAAGATACTTTAAATAATCTAAAATTATTAGATAAGCGTTTAATTAAATGCAAAATTAACTAAACAAATTTTTGCGAGAAGTAATTTTACTTCATAATAAAAGAGAGGAAATATTCAATAATTTATATTATTATAGATTTGAAATCAATCTTTTCTATTTGTCTGTAACTCTACGGTAATTTTTAAGTGAGTTATTATTTTAAATTTTAGCATAAACAATTAAATCTTAAATTCATTATTTTCATTTGATGTGATTCATCTTAAATTCATTATTTTGTAAAATGGCGGGATTTCTTGCAATAAATTCATTATTTAAATTCACTGATGCCTTCTAGACTCAGAAAATTTTTCAAAGTGTTGTCATAAAATTATTAAGCAAATTTTTAGCGATCTACGTAACATTAAAAAAGGCAGTACCTAAAAAAACGTGATGTTTATTACAAAATAAAGAAATCCTTTTGATTCTTTCAATGAAATAGTAAAGCCCTCCCCATACTAAAAAAAAATCTTTTTATGGTCATAAATATTTAAATTCTTACGATTTTCAATTAATCGTTTTATATATGTTATTTAAAATCAGATATATATATATATATATATAAGAGAGAGAGAGAAAAATGGATAGAGACATAGATATATGTCTTCGAATACAGGACGAATCCCATATAATGCAACATTTTTCATACACCAAAAAAAAATTTCTAATTTATCATCATATAAAAATTCAGAAAACCGTATAATGTATTCAAATTTAAATTTTTTAACCCTTTTGTCTTTATATCCAAATACAACCCTTGTTATTCACTTAATATGAAATCCCATGTACAATACAACAATGCAAAACATCCTGTAAAAATTTCAGTAATGTAAAACTGTTTTGAAGATTATGAGATCATTTGAGACGTTTACATACCGGCTTTTAATACACTCTTTTTACGAAAAAAAAATGTATAAAATACAATAAAATAATAATAATACATAAAATACAATAACACGAATCAATATCTGAATGTTTTTATTGAAACTAAGTATTCAGAAAACGCACACAGATAATGAAATGTTTAAAAATTCTAGAACGTAAGACTTATCAGTACCTAGCAATTGTACAATGTTCAGTTTCAGTAATTAGTGAAAACTCTCCGGACTGTGATGCATACTTGTATACTTCTATGTACAGGGTGATAAAAATTCGCATTTTATAGCTTGCGATACATTCCGCGAGGCATTCATCAATTGTTGCAGATCTTAATTTTTTTCAGGTGCTTGAATCTGGAAGCCTACCATGCAGAATACATGTTGAATTGATGAAAGGCCTGGTGACTTTGCTTACCAAGGAAGAGTATCAACAGCACGCAGGGAGTCCAAACATATGAGAGCCGTAAGAAACCTGACATTATCATGACGAAGCATACTTCAGGATAACCTCTAAAACCGAATGCGTAAACGTGTACATATGTGTGAGTATTTGCATGCAGAGTAACAAACTTTGAATTTACAACTTCAGCGAATTTCCTTGTTTGAAGCTTTTGCGCTTTTTTTTTTTTTTCTTTCTGCGCTTTGTTCGCTCACAGACTTGGCCGAATTTCGTGGTGTTGTGTTGTCGCTTTATTTTAAAACATTCGGTGAAATTAAAATGCAGACCTTTAAAGTAAGAAACTAACAACGCTTGGAGTAACCGCGGCGTGGTCGTGGAGAGACTAGAAGTAAGACAGTCGTGCAGATTACTAGGAACTTAATTATAACGTCCAGGTTCGTGTCCAATTTATGGAAGAACAATACTGGATCAGTTAATAAAATACTTGAGCTACAGTGGCCAATAAAGATCAATATTTGTCTATTACAGCTAGGCGTAATAGGAGTGTAATAAATTCTCAGCTCTTTTTGTGACCTTCATGACCTCTTTTTGTGGCCAAAAGAACCCGAGTTTCAAGAATTATTATTTCCAGAAGGCAACAAGAAAAAGTCTATTTGCAAAAAAACAAACCTGCTGTTTGCATCTTCTCTAACTTTTGCGCACAGAAAAACTCTTTTTGTATTTGACAAAGAACAACGATTTGGATCAGAAATCAATAGGGGGATTGTTCTATTCATAGCTGTATCCCGATTCAGCCTAACCACTAATTCTCGAAAAGCATCTAAAAGCATTCTAATATGGCTAAATGAAAGAAACTAATATGGCAGTGGAGATTTAGTGGTCTAGGAAAGCATCCTGTTGGATAGGTACACAAGCCTCTATGTCTTTGTCAGAGATTTTGTGATGGATGATGTTTTAGAACCTTACATTCGTCTTTTAGTGCAATTGGTTTTAATTTCTTTTTTAATTTTTGACTACACATGTCAATAGAGGGAACACCTGGTCGACGAATTTCTTCAAAAGGAGCTCATTAACTGCATGTATTGGCCAACCAGATCTCCAGATCTAAATCATATACATTATATCTAAAATTCTGTATGGACGCCCTTCGTTTTACCTCCGCAAAACATGGCTTGCTGAAGGAATGGGAACAACTGCCTCGACTCATAAGCTGCATGATTTCCCGTATAAATTCACTCCGTGAGAGTTGTATATTTATAAGAAGGAACCATACTCTTGTTAACCGTTGTTTATTCGATATTTCAAGCACTATTTTAAACTTTCTGGCGCTTGTGAGTCCTATTCACGTTTTATACCATTACTGCTTTTTATATCAACCTATGCGTATACCTAATTTTATTATTATCTGTCTAGTAACGATGGAAATATTCCACCAAAAGAGCAAATTTTCTTAATTTTGAACACCAATGAACATAAGGTTTTAGTGTAATGCGATGAGATTATTCATTAAAAAATTCTTGTGACAGCATATTAATGTATATTACAAAAATTCCTGGGACGATAAATAAAAGATATAAAAGCACATAAAATCTGCATCTTAGTTCTTTTATGAGCTATAGTTAAATGAACATCAAAAGCAAGCAATACATGTAATTTATACGCAACCTTTCGAGAAAAACAGAGCCAACTCTGCATAAGCATTTTGAAATATATTTTTTGTGCCCTGGCTGCGTTTTGTAATTATTATTTAATAGCTTTTCAACATTCTATTTCTCTTTATTTTTAAAAATCTGCTTTTTTCCATCTTTTTAAATACTTTTCTTTCATTTTCATCTATAGACATTTTAATTATATTTTAATACAATCTTTAGAGACCATAAGTTCAACCTCGATATTACTATCACAATTGTTTTTAAAAGTTATTCTGAATGTTTTCGTTGGGATATTGTACTTTTTGTTGAATTTACAGTACGAAATACTTAATGACAGTTTCTTCAAGTGTTTTTTAAAAATTTAGTTTAAATACATAACAAGACACTTAAAAAATGCCACTGGAACTTTAAAATCTATCGCCACAAGATAATTGGATCTTTTTTTTTAATCTGTGGTTCTTTTTGTGCTACAAAAATTCAAGCAAGAAATCTTGCATGAATTTTGGGACACACGAAATCTCATTTCGAGATTTATATAGTTCAGGGTTTCCAACTTATCCAGTATCCAGTGTCCCAAAATTCAAGTAAAAACTCTTGGGTGAATTTGAAGCATATCTAAAATAAAAGTCACGACAGTATAAATAATAACTATATAAATATGACAATCACATTTTATTTCTTTTTGTAGTCTGTTTTCGGAAAGTATGGCACTTGAAGATGGAAATGCTTTGCTGATCATGATATTGTAAGTACATATTTCATAATATTTAATGAAAATATTAAATAGTTTTATAATTAGTGCTTCAGAAAGTAAAATGGTTTTATAGTGGCGCTTTGAGGAATGATGACAAGTGTTGCCTCTTATAATTTAAAAATAAAATACGAGATGACACTTGTTGTTCATTTCTCGAATTTGCATTTCTGTCTCAAGGTAAAATGAAGCTTTTTAAGTTCTGTGAACAAACTGTGGGTTGCCGACAAATTCAGGTTTGTATATTTATTTTTTAAATGGAACAAATGAATGAAAGGTACGAATGAAGATTTACTTATTTATTTTTCTAATTAAACCTTACCACAAATGTATTTTATTAATTTTAGATAATATTTAAATAAAATTAGATATTATTTCTTATATTATATTTGATTATACAATCAATGTAATTTTTATGTAGTTTTATCATTTTTAAACAGGCAAGAAATTTGAGTATGAGTTATTTTTGTCATAAATAAGTGTGACCTAGGGTTTTTAAGACATTTTTCAGTAAGAGATGTTCTTTTTTAAGTATATATTTATATTTTAGATTAGAAATTTAATGTTCTTAAGCTTAGAAATTTCGTATGCATTTTTGTATTTATTATTCAGAATTTACATTAGTTTTAATTGCGCTAATTTTTGAAATCTATTTGTATTGTTTACTAATTTTTGAAACTATCTTTTTATTTAAATCTTCGTCGTTATTTTTATATCATAGATCGAAAAAAAAATAGATAATATTTATAAATAATAAAAATTTTCAATATATGGGAATTTTATAGCATGATATAAAACTTAACATGACAATAATTAGTTCGTAATAATAAAGATTAATTTAATTTAATTAATTAAAAGAATTTATTTAATTTTAGTAAAAAAAACTCACCATTTGATCATTTTGCACGCTATTTTTTATAAACTGAAATTAACAAAGATTCTTTTAATAATTTTTTTTTATAATTTCTCTTATGTTAAGAATACCAGATAATATATTTTCCAGCCAAACTCTATGACATTTCGAATACAAAATTTAATTTTAAAGCATTTTGTAAGTAAAACAATACTGTCGCTATATATGCATTCTATTTAAAAAATGTAGTTTAAATATCAAAAAAATATTTTTCAATTAATTTTTCCTATATATTGGAATTTAGATTCTATTTTATATTTATTTGTATTAGATGTTTGTTGCATAAGTAAATTAAAATTTTAAAAACTAATAATTCCAGAATTGGAAATGCCAGATCGAATATAGAATCTGAGAAAGAAGACAGAAGTGTTATGTTTATATTCCCCATATTGAATAACTTTGTGTAGTTATTTGTAAACTGTAAGAATGAAAAACTCAAATTTTGAGGTACCTTTGATTAGTTAACTGCTTATATTTTAATTCAGTATTTCTATTCTTTATTTAATTAAATTGAATGGATAACTATATAGTATCAGTAAATATTTCTTTTGAAATATAGTACATATTAATACTACCACAATGATTTGAAATGTTACGTAGGGGCTGTATCATAAGCATAACTAGAAAAATATTTTTAATTTGAATGATATAAATAATTACTTACCTTCTGGATATCATTCTCGAATTGGTATCTTGCTGTTCTTGTGGAATAATATGCGAAGGTTCATCAGTCTTTTTCTCTTTTGGATCAATAATGTTTTGAGATTTAGCTATTCGTGATGCTATTGCTGATGTTATTCTATGTTGTGAAACCAATACATCTTTAGTGACACTACTCTGATTGGTAATAATTTGTGCCAAACGTTGTTGAGGAGTTAGGAATACTTCTTCTTGTATAACAGAATTGTTAGCTGTATGATGATAACGGGTTTCATTTAACATTAACTCTTCTGTAGGATACATGGATTGCATAGCTGTTGAATTGGATGTTCCAGGGATAATGGATGCTTCATATGGTATGACTTCACTAGTTTTTAAAGTATCTAGTATAGGTCTGGGATATTGAAATGGAAGCATATCTGGCTGTGGCACAGAAGTTTCTGTTTTTTCAACAGTTGCAATTGGTAAAGAAGGTAAAGGCCGAAATGGTTTGTTATGAATAGGCCTGGCGGTTGGTTGTCTCTTTTTATCTGGATACGATGTTCTGTTTTCAGGAATATTTACATTTCCAAGACTGGATTCCGGAGCAGAAACGGAATGCATAATCTTTGAGCGAGCTGGAAGAGACCGCGGTAACTCAGGCGGCTGGGTATTTTGAATTACATCTTCTGAAGGTACTGAATTTGGATTTGAAAATGTTCCTACTGGATACTTAAAAACTGGTGGTGGTCTTGAAGGAAGAGGTGGTTTAACAGTCTCATCGATAATCGAATTATAATCCTGAGATCTGGTATCATTTGAAACTCCTGAAGCTACATTTTCATTAATTGTTTCATAATTACCAGACATACTTTCTGAATGTGATTCTATTGATGTATTGTTAGATAATTCATTAGAATTTGGGTCAGGGAGTTGTAATAAAAAAATGTCCCATTTGAGTTTGACGTAAGTTTTCAGCATAGGAAAAGCAGTTGGCATCAGATGTTTTCTGATTTTGTTAGCATTCATTCCATTTTCTTCAGATTTTGTAGACGGCTCTTTACTTTTTGATAGTTTGTTAAGAAAATTAAACGCTTCAGGCTTCAGTTTTCTTGGAGTGTTTTTAGAAGCTGTTTCATTCGTCAAACCTTGTTTGCGTTGTTGCATATTGTTAACAACTTGGTTTGGAGACAAGTTATCTGAATCTGATGGCTGTCTCACCATGTGTTTTTGTAAATTATTCATTTGTTTGACATTTTCATACGCATTTTCACTGACTTCATTTGGGGGAATATCGCTGCTTTCAGAATTTTGTTTGTTGGCCTGGTTACTTTTATTAATATTTACATTATGCATGCTACTCAGATAAGTAAAAACCTGTTTTATGAATAGCTCCAGTTTTCATTTCTTTGGCCACAGAATTTTCAGCTGCCATTCCTACAGTTTGAGTAATATCATCTGATGTTGTATTTAAGTCATTCATGTTATTTGATAAATCTCGGAGAAGGTTTGCTAAAAATAAATAAATATTTCTAAAAATGTAAAAGGATTAATAATTTCTTTATTAAGTATAAAATTCTGAAATTTTCTATTTATAAAGAATATTTAAATCTTATGTTGTTTAATCACTTAATTATATTTGACAAATTTATCACTTAATATAAAATATGATTGATATGATATATCACAAAAGTATGATAAATTAATCATATTTTTGTGAACTATTGTTTTTATTCATTTTTAATTGTAAATGGAACAGTAAACTAAGTATTAATAAAAGTTAAGCATGAAAGGCATATAAAATTTATATTTTTTTCTATATTTTTAAGCATATTATTAAAAGAATTCACGCTTACCTTCTCGAATTTCATTAATTCTATTATCTTCAATTTCTTGCGAATACGGCTGAAAAAAAAAAAAAGCTTATTTTTAATTTTTACTAGCACAATATAAAACTAAGTACAATTTCTTTTCCTTATTTTTTCAACTTTACTAATTTTTTACACTTTTAATAAATTATTAACCAATCAGTTATTAATAACAAAAATCGAAAGTTTTCTACTATTAGCTTAATTTTTAAATTGCTTAACCTTTTATTTGTTATGTTTTTTTTTGTTTCTATTCTTTAATATCATTTTAATTTTTTTCTCACTTTTGAATTTTTAACAACAGTTTTTCTTCTTAATAGAAAATAATACTTAGTATATTATTAAAAATCTTATATACTAAATATAGAGTTTATGAATTTATTTATACTTAGGTTGTCGGCCTCTGTGCTACAATTCCCTTAAGAAGATCTCCATAAATCTCCTGTTATAGAGAATATCAACGTAGTGAAATAATGATAGCGTGAAACAAAATAGCTAGTTTCCTGTACCAGATACTAAACAAAGATGCTGACGCAAAAAAAAAAAGTTTTTGAGATAAGTGTTCAAAAAACAGCTATCATTTAAAGTAATGTCCGCAAATATTTCAGCTTATGGATATAGGGCACATCAATGAATAGTGAAAAAGAAACTTGTGTGACCGACGATTGCCTGATTTATTGTATAAATACTATTTCAACCTGATTTATTGTATAAATACTATTTCGACTTGATTTATTGTATAAATACTAACCGACGATTGCCTGACTTATTGTTAGTTATCATAGTATTATACTATAATTAATAACTTTTATTCGATGAAACTTTTATTAAAATCAAAAAAAGTAACAATTGTGTAAATAGTGTAACAAATGAAAAAATATTGTAATTATAAAAAATGAGCTTCTTTAATTAGCTTAATTAATCTTTTACAAAAAGAAAGTTGAATTTTTAAAGTTCTTAATGAGTTTTCAAGTAATTAAATTTCAATAAATTACACTATTCACTTTCGGTCATTACTTGAGAAACGATACTTCAAAAAAACATTTAGTTACCTTTTTGATTTAGTACTCAAATTATGCTAACTAGTGAGTTTTTTTTACCAAGAATACCTAGTTTCATTAAATAACACCATTTAGAATCATTAGAAGTGCAAATGGTTAAAAACTTTAAGAAAATATGAAAAAAGAACATTCTAACAAAAAATTCTTCGATTATTTTGGTATTTTTAGTTTTTATTTATTTTCATCATAGACATACAATGAACAAATCAATTTACAATGATTGCTTTATTTGATGAATATTAATTTGTAGCAAGGCTTTATAAACTATAGTTCTACAGTCTTTGTATGAATTAGTGATACATTTTCCCTTTGATTGTCGTTATTAATGAATATTAATAAATCTGCAAAAGAAGTTGAATCTGCGTTTTTAGCTTCAAGTGCTTGAATATTTTTTATTAAAAGGTTACTTACATGATTATTAGAATCTTCAAAATCAGATCCCCAATCATCTTCATTCTCCGATTCACAATTTAGCATTCTGTTTTCCTGAAATAAAAGTTGAAGATTTTAAATGACAAACATTATTACTGAAGCAAAATATAAATATATTCAAAGTGTCAGTTTAAATCATTATAGCTTGAACGTTTCTGTAATATTTGTATACTAATATTCTATATTTTCGCATACAACGATGATATGATAAATCATGATATGATAATACATAACTATCTTAAAATTCAATGTATTCCTGTAATTGGAAGATTTTTTATTTTATTTTATATATTATTTTTACTAATCTCATCTTTTTAATAGGTAGGTGGGTTGTGTTTTAATGAACACTAAAGACAAAAAAAACCCAGAGAAACATATAATTATTTTATGAGAAGAAATTTCAAATACATTTTATTTTGATTATAATATCAAATTTTATTCCCATCTCCTGAAAATTGTTAATAAAAAGTTTGGAAGTAGAGAAGTTATTTTTAAATAATCCGATATTCTCAATATGCTTATCCAAACAAAATAAGAAAGTGTATTATAAGGGACTTTTTTTCACTTTATATTTTTAAACAGATTAAAAATCGTACACCTGGACCCCCGCCTCCTGTCTATTTAAACACATTTAAGAGTCTATAAAGCAGGAAATATGTTTTTCGATCGGATAACTTCCCAAAAAACAACGGTTTATTTAGCAATATAAAATAATTCAACATGCATATATAAATGGATGCATGTATGCATATATGTTCCATCATAACTTCAAAATTATAAGACATAGAAGTTATTAATTAGTTTTTTAATTAAATAAAAGCCTTTTTTATTGCTATCATCCTAACATATGATCACATAAAACTATTTTCATAAATACACAAACAGAAATATCTTAATAGAAATTATTTTGTATCACATGGAAAATAAAAACACACTTTCGTAACTTTTGACTTACTATCATAATAAATGAGATAAAATGCTCAGCAATTAAAAACTAAAAAGTCCTTTATATGCTATTCATCACTTCTTAAAATGATACATAATTAACTAATTTCTGATAATTTGCGAATAAACGACGCCCCTTTTTCAAACTGCAATTTATCTTAAATCTATTACATAAAATATAGCTACACAAATTCCATTTTATAATTGATCGATCATATATATATATATAAATATAACATAAAATAATACAATATAAAACTAAAAATAATAAATCTTTCGTTTAGGAAAATTTTTAAAAAATTTAATGAAAATACACAAAAATCACATTTATATTTTTTTTTCTACTGTTAATAAAATTTACTAATTTAAAAAAATCTCACGATAAAAGAAAAGTTACTAGATTAAATGTTGGCTTTCTTTTGTCATTTTATATTTCTTTTTATATCTCGAAGAAAAACTTATATTTTAAATAATGCAAATATTCACACAAGAGAAAATTAAACTCTTTTATTTTCTTTTATTTTTTTTCAAAAGTGGTACAAACAAGGATTAAACAACATTTAAAGTAAAAATTTTGAAGTTAAAGTAATTATTTGACGCTAAATAATGTTATTTATTTGATAGATTTTAATAAAAATAACAAATTAGGAGCTATTAAATAATTTAGAAGCATTAATTTTCCTTTTTAATTATTTTAAATAATAAAAACCGATTAATCCATCTGTACTCAAGGTTTTTAAAAATATAAAATAAAAAATATAATTTTATTCTTTATACATAAAAATATCAATAATACTTTCACACATTTATTTAAAAAAGATTTATGCACTTATTTAAAAGATTATGCAGATTTATGCACTGTACAGTTATTAAAATGAATTTAAATAACTGAACAGTGCATAAATCTGGTACAATAAGACTTTTTAATTTTATAATAATTTCCATTTAAGTAAATATCCATTTCTAATAGCATATAGTTTTTATTATTGCTTTAAAATTTTATATAATATAATAAAATTTCATATGATAAATTTCTCAAAATAAATAAAAGTTAAACTTTTTACATTTAAAAGTAACAACACTTTATAAATAAATGCTTAACAATTAGATCATTTGTACGCATACTCACCGAAAGTGACATATTTATCAGTACTGGAAGATAGTTTGTTTTCAGTTCTATTGTATAAATTCTACTTGTAGAATGGCATTAAGATTACTAGCATTTATAAATAAAAAGGGCTGTCATAGTTCTTAAAATTTAAAAGATGACATTTTTATAATGTTTCTTTTATTGAAATTAGGTGTAGCTTGATGTTATTTAAACATTTGACGACTTTGCACCGGGAAAATTTAGAAATATCCAGCTAAAAGTATTATCCTTCAAATGGCAATATTCTTATCTCTTCTACTGATAAAGAATTATCATTTCCTAGCGGTGGTTAGTAAAAAACTGCAGACATATTTAGATATTCTACTTCTCGACATAAGTATACTTTACGTTAGTTTTCAAATAGATATTTGTATTATTATTGACGGTGAAGTAGATTTTGAAATTGTAAATGTTGTTAATTGCTAAAAAGATTTGCTTATTTTTTCGTTATATTTTTAAAACATTATATTCGATAACAAAATTGAAAAAAAAAAAAAGTGTTTTTTTTTAGAAATGTGACGCAAATTAAAAAGTGAAACTGTTGTTATTTCACAAAAGAAATTTTTTTTTTGTTTAATGTGATTGATTGTACTGAAGTTTTGAACAAATTTCCGTAAAATTATGTGTTGGAAAATACTTATTTTGAAGTACGAATTTTTTTAAACTTATTTTATTCAACTAACAATAAAATATAAAACAGATATCTATAAATATAAACTTTTTAATTAAACTTCTACATTGACGACATGCAAAATTATTCTATTAAAGTAAATGAAAAATTAGGGCCCTAAAAAACGTCAGTTTTATGTAAAATTTTTACTCAATGAGAATTTGAAATTTAAGAAAATTGGAAGTGAATAAACCGAATTCTAAAAGAAAAGCGATAATTATAATCTGATTATTGTTACATACTTCAAAATATAAAATAAAATTAAAAATCACACAGGAAGTAACATAGCACTTTCAAGAAAATAAATTTTATTAATATATATATATATGAAGCCAGACTCGTGGTCCAGGAGTAATCCCCTCATACGACACTCAAATGTGGAGCAGCTATCCCTAAAAGTTGTCTCGAAACCACTGTCTTCTCTTTATCTCTCATCAGTGAGCTGTTTGTTGTTGATACATAATTAAAATTTGAAGCCCATAATTGTATAGCTAAAACAATTTTTTAGAATCAAATAGTTATTAAATATAATAATTGTAATGCACCGTTTTTGAATTTAAATACTTTTCCGTATAGTGCATTAAATGCACTAGCATCTTTCTTATTTATTAGTTTGAAAATTTGATGCATTTATATTCTGTTCATTCAAAATAACTAAAGGATATTTATCAATCCTTGTTTAAAGAGGGATTTATATCTAATTAGCATTTTTAGATCTAAATAATAAATTTTAAATAAAATCGTTCCCTTACTTGAATGTTTCTATATCTAGAATTATATACTGTTTAGTATTCAAATTAATAAATAGAGAAAAATGTTTGCTATAATTCTTAAAATCTCAGAAAAAAACCCCTGCATTTTTAAATAAAAATATTAATTCTTTTATAGGCTCATTGCTAAAATTTATCAGACACCACATCTCCAAATTGCTTTACTCCATATTTCAGGCATCAATTTAAATATATTCTAAAATTTGGATTAATTTTCACATTTTAATATTTACGTTTTTGTGATAGTTTAATTTTACATTTTTACATTTACAGTTTAATTTTTATATTTTTTTAGGAAAGATAAAAAATAACGGTAATTAATAATAATTAATATTCCATGGAGTAGATGTGGAAAAGAATATATATAAAAGAAAAGATGATGTCCCAGTCTGATTTATATGAAACATTATAAAACCCCTTTTTAGTTTCTTTTACATTGCAATGCCAAATTCTGTTACTTGAATAAATATGCTGGATTTAAAAGTATTATAAAATTTAAATAATATAGCATATTGAAAAATTATGATATTTTACAATCCACCTAAAATAACGCGATGATTTTAAAAGATGCACTTCTAATTTGTGTAAAAAAAAAAAAATGCTGTATTTCTTTAACAAAATTGATTTTTTTATCACAAGGACTTGGTATTCTACTTAAAAAGAGTTTAAAAGTTAATTTTATCTGCTAATTACATTGTAGTATGATTTATATTTTGACAAATCATCCTATAAATTAAAAGACAATATTGCAGATCAGGCGCAATGAAGGGTATAAATCACGCATTTACCTATAACGAAAAAGAACTTTGTTATCGATTATTGAATAATAATGAAATTAATAGTAATTTTTCCGTATGTATATATTTCAAATAAAGCAAATTAAAAAAGAATACATCACAGGGTCAAAATTTTCGTTAACAAATTAGAAATGAAAACTGAAATACAGCTTTTATGTGTTTAATTGGAATATTTTGTTCTTTGTTGATGTAGCAGCTATTAGTGCAGTGAAAGTTTAGGTTTTGTTTTTCATACTTTTGAAAAAGTAAAACTTTCGTAGGTTTTGATTTTTACCTAATAATGTAATGGTTAGCACACTGAAGGTTTGACCCTGCAATTGTTTAGTACAAAACAAAGAAAAGATACAAAAAAATATTTGTTTCACAGAATTAAAAAATATATTTATTACTTTATTTCATTACTAAGAAAAATGTATTAAACGAATAACTCATTAAAAATAATCCATATTAAGAATGCTTAATGTTTTCTTCCTCATCAATCTCAAAAATTTGGTTATTTTCGATTTCTTGTTTTTAGCCCGTATAAACTTAAATTTAAAAAAAAGGAAAACAATTGAAACCGATACATATATTTAAGAATCCACGCAAACAATGAATTTAAAATTTCAGTAAATAATAAAACTCTGAACACAAGTCTATTGACATATACGTTCGAATTGAACATATAAGGCGCTTATTTTTAAAACAACTCATTAGCTATATTTTATTTCGTAAACAATTCATCTTCTATGCAACATTTGTCTATTTCCTTAATTATTCTTTCGTTAATATTCTCAAGGAAAAAACTGAAGCAATTTTGAGTTAAAAAGAAGGATATTCCCAATTTTTAACGTTTGAAACTGAATTGAGTAAATGATGTGCTATGAAATATTGCCTGTTTATACAGCGTATTCGACCAATATCGTATGAACTGTGTGGTGAGAGAATCCTCGTTCGGAGTACATAAAATCTGCCTATGGAACTGTACCTCTACAGTGCATAGCTTTCAATAAAATTGCGAAATAACAAATATGATCTCACAACAATTTCAAGGAAAATAAGCTTAATACTTCATAACAGTTATTCTTTTAAAACAATTGACATAAAAGTGCTTTTTAATGTTTCAAAAATTTTAGCTAAAAAAAATTGATTACACAATTGATTTTTACAGTGTTTAAAATAAGTGAAATATACCTTTATGATTACAAAAAAAGAAATGAAAGTTTTAGGCTATTGTAATAAATTTAGGGCCAAGGGTATATTTAATGTGAAAGCTTGTGTGAAACTGGTATTCCCCAAAATTTGAAACCATTATCAGAAAATTATCGCAGAATTCTATCATCCGAATACTGTCACTTAGCAAGTTAGCATTCTTTTACTTTGCTTCTCTTCTTATCTCTAAGAAGCCAAATATTGCAGAAAGTTCTTTTTAAAAAATACCGCATTTACTGAACAGATGTGTGGTTTTAAAAAACAGTTCAGAGGGAATACTCATCGCAATAAGAAAAATAGTTTCGTAAAAAGAATATCATTAATTTTTATTATATCTTGTTTCATTTGTAAAGATTACTTTTTCTTCTTTCTTTCGAATATTTACTCTTTAAACAAAATATTAGTTTTTCTACCTTTTTCTATTTCCACAGAAGATTTTTAATCCTTAGACGGTTAAAATAGTTTTAATACAATATTATAACTGAATATAATATTTAATTTCACTAATATCATTGTCTGCAAAATACTGCAGACAATGATTGCAATCATATGAAAAACAACAGTTAAGCTCTAACAATTACAGTTCCAAGGACACTATTTAGTAAATTTCTAATGGCAGTACCTACTTCTTTTATTGGAATGTGATCTCCATCGTGAAAAATCATAAATATAGTAGAGTTGGAACGGTACTTGTAACACGAAAATCTCTGGCGCTATATAGACTAAGAAGAAAAGTGAAAACAACCAAAAATTAGAGAAAAGCAACAGAAAGCAAAACATTTGAATGTGCTTCACTAATTTTTCACCAGACCACCTTCACACACGATGATTCATTGCATGCGGCAGACGGTGGATAGCACTGAAGCACGTGCCATGGCAAAAAGCATATGTTAAACCTGACATCTTGATGGCATCTTTGAAATCAGATGAAGTGTGAGGATTAAATGCATACACTTTAGATTCCAGGTATCCCAACACCAACATGCACTATCTGATGTCATGTGGATGTAAGATGGTGCTTCCCCAGATGTAAGGTCTTCTGCAAAATCTTTCTTAACACAACAATTTGGTGATAGAATTATCTACAGCCATTTCATGTTTTGGTGGCCGCCAAGGTCCTCCGATCTCACTTCAATGGATTTCTGACTGTGGAGATGCCTGAAACCTAAAGTATATGCATTTAACCCGCAAACTGCATTTAATTTGAACGATGCCATCAGATGTATGATTCAACAGATTTCTCGTGCCATAGTACGTGCTTCAGTGCTATTCACCATCTGCCGCATGTAAGGTGTTGCCGCTATTTGAACTTTTCGAAATCGTGTCACTGTAACCGTAACTGTTATATCATAATTTAATTGTTGTTTTTCATATGATTCCTGAGCACATACCTTAAAATATTTTTAACCAAAATTTTATTCAGTTTTTGTGAATGTTATGATAGCTAGAATTCATATAACGAGACCCTGTATTATCACCCTGTAACTATTATCACCCTGTATATATACATATCAAACCTGCATTAACAGATATTCGAAGATGAACGAATAAACGAATAGTTCTACCAAATATAATATCTTGAATCAAACTAAATTGATAAATGATTAAGCGAATAATATTAAACGATTATACGAAAGCAATAAACGTATAATATTATCAAATATAATCTCTTGAAGCAAAAAAAAATTTAACTGCTCGTCAAATTTTGGTTGCCAGGTGATTCATACACAATAGAAAAAAAAAATCATGATGCTATTAAGATTTTTACACTAAACAGTTTTTGAAAAAAACTCTCGGCTAAATTTTTAACTTTTCACGAAAACTCTTCAATTCAATAAATTGATGCTTATGACCCTGTTGATTAAATTAAAAGACTGAAAGGAATTTTACTATAATATACACATTTCATTGTTCATAATTCTCTATCTTACTTTATTAATTTACTCTGCAACTTTTTTTTTTTTTTATACAGCTTGTGTTTTGTTCTTACCTGAGATGGCGCCACTGCAGCACAAGAATAAAAGCGCTCTAATAAAAAATCAAATCAAAAATTTCATCTCCTTGCAATTATCAATAAAACGGAATTGTTTTTTAAAAAAATATTGATTTTTTTTTTTTTTTTTTTTTTTAAAAAAAAAATTCAAGAAGCAGAGAAAAGCACTTCATAAAAAATAGTGTGCATCAAAATATTCTGGATAATTTCTTCAGTAAAATAATAGACTTTCGTTGTTGTTGTTGTTGTTGTTATTATTATTATTATTATTATACTTGAAAAATCGTTGGCTTTAATATTTTCTGACTTAATTCGGTATATTGTGTTTATTATTTAAAAAGAGTTCAAAGAACAGTATTCAAAAATTCATTATTTTTTATCACAAAAGTGGTAAATCAGCTCTGAATATTAGTAAATTACTGAATTTGTTTCATTTTATACTGAAAGGGATTCAATACTTTAAAGAAGAAAATTGGTTCGGAAAACAGGGTAAGTCTAGTGAATTCTACCGACCTGCCTAGGCATCCGGTTCCGAAAACAGGGTAAGAAAAGATAGTCCTGCAAAATTAACTCAACTTGATCAGAGATTTATATTTAGAAAATTAGTGAAAAATCCACATTTAAGTGCTGTCAAAATTTTTACAAAATTTACTGAAGCATTTTTGACATCAATTTCATCTGAAATTGTTCCACGACTGCTCAGAACAACAGCCTAAAGAAAATTGCTTTTAACTGCGAAAAATAAAAAACTGAACTTTTAATTCTTAAAATCAGTGATAAATAATTTCAAAATACTGCAATCCTGTCTTATTTGTAGAGGAAAGCAAATTTAATATTTTTTATTCCAATGGGCGTATAATGGAAAGAGGCAGAGAAATAACACGTCACAAAAGTGATTGTACATTAAAAAAACTTTCTGATAAATACGTAAATTAAATTCCCCATCTGCCTTTTTTTTTTTTTTTTTTGAATTTTGATACTATTTTAAAACAATAGTTCGTCTGCTATACTGACTTAATTCAGTATACTACTGTGCCCAAAAGTAAGACCAATTATTTTTTTTCCCAAATGCATATATCTCTTTATTTATTCTTTCAAATTTATTTCATCGCCTTCAAAGTAATCCCCGGACGAAATGCACTTATGCCAACTTTTTTTCCAATCTTCAATGCATGCTGAAAAGTCATCGACGGAGATGGCCTTCAAAACGATCGGTGATTCACGTTGAATCTCTTCAATCGACTCAAAACGGTGTCCCGGAATGGTCTTTTGAGTTTAGGGAATAGCCAGAAGTCGCACGGTGGGAATACAGTGGTTGTGGAACGATATGGGTTTCAGTTTTGGCGAAAACGTCATGAAGAATCAATGCAGTGTGAGCTGGCACATGCAGTGTTTCCGGTAGCAATCGAGATTTGACGCGTTTGAGGCCCAAAATGGAATCGACCGATCCTTTTGAAATTCCAACATCATCAATAAGGTCTCTAATTGTAAATCGACGGTTTGCAAGCACCAAATCTTTAATTTTTTTGACGTGAGGTTCATCGATTGAGGTGGGTGGTCGACCAAAGGGATCTTCGTCTTCAACGCGTTCTCTGCCTTCTTTGAACTGTTTATACCACTTTTAAACATTTCTTTCCGATATAGAAATGCTCACCGAATGCCTTCTGCAACATTCTATACGTTTCCACAAACAAAATTTAATGCAAGTTCTTGCACAGTTAATTCAGACATTTCAAAAATCGCCTGAATCATTTTTAGTGTATCCCAAAGCCAAGCGTAATTCAAACACTAATGAATATTTTGACGTCAAATTTCACACAGATGTCAAGGACAGTGCCAGCAACCTAAAAAAAAAAAAAAAAAAATTGGAATTTCATTAGCCCCGGAGTTTTAAATTGAAAATTGATCTTACTTTTTGGACACTGTAGTAGTCTATTAATTATTTAAAAATGGATCATAGCCGTTGAAAAGCAAAGATTTATCTGCACAAAATGATTATTTTTTAATACAGTAATGGTAAATCAGTTCGAAAAATTGGTAAATTACTAAATTCTCATTTGAAGGTACAGTATGTGATAAAACTCTACAAAGAAGAAAATCGAATTCTAAACAAGGTAATTAATGGTTATCAAAGATATATAGTAAGAAAAATTAGAGAAAAAGCACGTTTAAGTGCTATAAAAATTTCTGCAGAATTTACTGAAACATTTACTACTGTGTTCAAAAGTAAAACCAATTTTCAATTTAAAATTCCCGCTGCTATTATGGAATTTCAATTTTTTTTCTTTTTTTAGGTTGCTAGCACTGTCCTTGGCATCTGTGTGAAATTTGACTACAATTAAAGACCTTGCTGATGATTTTGGAATTTCAAAAGGATCGGTCAATTCCATTTTGGGCTTCAAGCGCGTCAAATCTCGATTGGTACCTAAAACACTGAATGCGCCAGCTTCCACTGCATTGATTCTTCGTGACTGTTTCGCCAAAAATGAAAACCATATCGTTCCACCACCACCGTATTCACACCGTGCGACTTCTGGCTATTCCCTAAACTCAAAAGACCACTCCGGGACACCGTTTTAAGTCAATTGAAGAGATTCAACATGAATCGCCGCGCGTTTTGAAGGCCCTCCTGCCAATGACTTTTTAGCATATATTGAGAATTGGAAAAAAGTTGGTTTAAGTGCATTAAGTGCATTGGCTTAAGGGATTACTTTGAAGGCGATGAAATAAATTTGGAAGAATAAAAAAAAAGAGTTTTTGAAAAAATATAATTGGTCTTACTTTTTGGGTACAGTAGTATGTATTTCATTTCTCAATAACTCTGGTGAAATGATAACAGGATCCTGAATACCTTTTTTAATTTTAATCAAAAATTCAATCTAATCAAAGATTCAACTTTAAGTTTTGTGCCTAAAATCCATAGCGTCATATAACCTAAAGCCTTATTTACTGGTTTGCAAAAATAAAAATTTCGTATAATTCGCAATAGCATATAATATACAGGCCAATTGCGTCTTTTCTTTGACGTACTGTTTATCAATCTAGTTCCGCTTTTTAACTAAAACATTGTTTAGTTTTTAAAGAGCGCTTTGATGCCACAATTATATAAAACAATTATGTCGTATACCTTATATTTTCGTGTTTAAGCCGAGAATTTTTAGAACTTTTTCTAAATCTAAACTATGAGGTCGTCTTATATACAGATCCATTCATCTCGCAAAAAACGAAAGTACTTTTCCGTTAGCAAAGCACAGGCGATAAATCGCCAAATAATGCTAAATAGAGTGTTTTTTTATTTCTTTAATTTATGGTTAAGTTTACGAAAATACATTATTTTATAAAAATAAATTTATTTTTAAGAAAAACATTCGTCTTATGATAATGAGTTATTTATTTTCTAAATTGTTCATATTGCTAGTTTTGAAATTCAGGACTGTTAAACCAAAAATAGAAAAAAATGTGTCTCAACGAAATTCAATCCATTAGTTTAGAGTAGTTACGATGATATTTTATGATACATCCCATGGTTTAAGTATTTTTTCAAATGTTTAAATTATGAAGCAACTAAATAATCAATTTTGTTCAAATGATTAATTTTTTTTTTTCCTAATGAGATGTATTCTTCCCTTTTTAAAAACCAGATCATTGACGACTTGTGGCTTCAGGTGATTGCAAGAACAAAGGAATTCCAATACCACCTCACAGAGCGGTTCGTAAGACAATTTAATGCATACCGTGCGGGACCTCTGTCAACAGGCCATATATTTCATAAGGTGTGCAAAGAGGAAAAACCTTCAGATGATTCACATTCTTGCCTTCTTGATAATTCGATGTGAAATAGAGCAATGGAAATAAATTTGGAAGTTTGGAGTCTTCATTGTTATGTATTTTGAATCAGAAGTAGATAGCACTTATATTATAGCACTATTTTATTTAGTTGCATTCTTTCATAGTTTGGGTTTATCTTTCAATCTTAAAATGATTTTCAGAAATTTACTAGTTAGTCTTTTTTTCCCTTTCTTTTCGTCGTTTCATGTCTTGTTTTTTATATTTATACACTACAATGGAGGCATTTTTTTTCTTTAATTCGCATTTTAGAGCAAGTAAATTTAAACTTTAAAAATATTAACCTTTTCTTTTCTCAAAAACATTCCAGTTGAATGCTTTCTTTGTCTAACAGTGAATACAAATTTTTTTTTTTTTTTTTTTTTACTCTCTTCAGAATTTCAAGAGAATTTGTTCTTTAATTTGTCGAAAAATTTCTCTATTTTCTTTTGAATAATTTTTATTTCAATACATTTGTATTGATAGCATGCAAGAAATACAGAATTTAGCTCTGACTTTACAGCTGTTCTTCTAATTTAGTAATACTTTTGGAAACTGCAATTTATTCTTTTACACATGTTAGAGATCAAAGAAATCTACTTGAATGAATTAGTTTTTAAGCGCCTTACTACAAAAACAGTTTATATCTTCGTATGGGTATTCCTTTGTGTGTGAGGGGATGGGCGAGTTTTTTAAGCAGTGTGTGTGTTTTTAAGCAAACATAAAATGATGCAAAAAAAAAAAAATATAAACAACTCCACATTCTGTGTTTAAAGATATTCTGATGCAATGTATACGACCCCAAAACCCTTTTCAACCCTTTTTTTTTTTTATCTGTTTGGAATCTTAAATGATTCAATCCTGAGTATTCAGTGGATTGAATCTTTGCAACTAAAGTTACGATAGCTTTCGTTCGCTGCTGAAGCAGGTTGGCAAACAAGCACCATATTTTTTTAATCTTCCCTTTGAATTCATGGGTCAATTAAATAAGTTAGGTGGATAATTACAGATTATATTTTCAAGAAATCAAGATTGTGTACTCTGCTCTATGCAGCCTCACATTGTCCTCTAGCAATAAATGCAGAAGTGACGTACTCTGATCAGAAATTTAATCTGTTCTGTAGTTTGAATAACTCAGATCGAATTCCTGATTAATTATTAAATTAGAGATTCAAATTTTACATTACAAAAAATTGAAGGTTGTTGTCCAAACAATGGATTATCTCATTCATTAATATCGACCATAATTTCCTCCTTAAGCAAAAATGGAATGGGAGATGGCCAACTCGCTGGCCCACCTTGAATATTTTTGAGATTTATCACACTTTTACAAAATATATTTATTTTTTAATGGCCAAAAGTTGTGGAAACCAATGTATTAAAAAAATGCATTATGTGTGCATCCATATATTCAAAAATGAACTGTCTAAATTATGAGAAAGAAATCACTTTAATTTTAAAATATTATTCTTGTGAATATATGATAGATATTGCCTGTTTTATTTTATGAGTTATGCTTTTATAATGCGAATTCATGATGCACCCTCATCTTGGAACATCTAATATAACAGGTTATATGTTTCATTTTAAGTGACCTTAGTGACACAATGACCATCCCTAGATACGCACAGTTGATTGTTGATAGCAGAGTAAACCAGACTCTTAGTTGAAGTTGTTAGCACTTATCAAAACAATTACCTGTAAAACCTTTTGAAATAGTGCAATTGATACACACAAATATTTTACAATGGCTTTTAATAAAGGCAGTCAGATGACATTGCTGAAAGTTGGTCTGATCCAGAAAAAGATAAAGGCATGAAAAACCAATAGAGCAGATTAACAACAACAACAAAAAAAAAAAAACCCAGAGAAGTAGTAGAAATGATAAGAAAGAGTGCAGTTCTATCATTTATGAACTTATATAGATTGTAGTAATAAAAAAACCGCTTGCATTAATTAGACAGCCAACTAAAACACAAAGCATTGAGATTCATTGTTCATCTCTACACATAATGAAAAAAAAAAAAGTGTTTTTATACCAATCTATAGGAGAAATACATAAAAAAAAATTCTACTTTATACCGAACTACTTTTTAAGGAATTACTCTAATAAGTAATATTTTTAGTAAGAAGTTTGGTGTCAACCTAGTATACTATGTACAACCGACTCATTTATTGTGTGGTACATTATATATTATTATGGTTTTACTATATACAACAGGGCATTTGAAAAAAAGTTGAATGAAATTAAAAAAAGAGCATTGGGTTGAAGAGATTCTGTTTACAAATTTGTATTTATCAGGTAGGCATAAAAACAAGAAATTCAATATAATAATCAATGTCGTTGCTGCAGCGAAGTCAACATATGCACAATGTACACGCAAAACAATATTAGAATGAAACACTAAAACCATTAGGGTATTGCAAATTCGATTTGGTATGCAAAAATGCCTAGCTAACATATTCTTTTAATGCTGTATGAGGCATAACTTCACAACTACACTCATGTCCATAAATTAAGGATAATGAAGTTCAGGCAAAGAAAGAGACAAAAGCAAAAAAACAAATTTGACTTATTTGTAAAGTCTATTTATTAAACAAAAGATAAAGAGCAAAAAAAAAAAGATGCTATATGTTTGACATAATTAATAAAAATTGCGATTTTTACTCCCTGGAGCAAATTTCAAAAAAGAACCTATTTACAAAAAACAGTATAACATGGTTAGTATGATGGTTAATATGGAGTATGTCTCCCGGACGATGCAATACAGGCCTTACAACGCCTAGGCATGCTGAGAATCAAATTATCAATCTGATCTTGGGGAATATTACACCACTCATCAAGCAATTCCCTCCGAAGTTCCGGTTGACAGGTGGGAGGGGTTTGACGGACAACAATTCGTCGGCCAAGCATAGCCCACACATGCTCTATTGGATTCAGGTCCGGTGAATATGCTGGCCAATGCATACGGGTGATATCCTCCAATTGAAGGCATTCGTCTACAATGTTTGCACGGTGAGGACGGGCGTTGTCATCCATGAACAGAAATTCAGCACCCATGGCGCCCCGAAACAAACGTACATGTTGTTCCAGAATGACATCCCGATAGATGTGGCCTGTCATCGTTACACTTTGAACATGCAGGTCAGTTCTGGAACCAAGAATAATTCCTCCCCAAACGAGCCATCCTGCACCACCGTAACGGTGTCGTTCAATGGTGTTCCCTTGGTGGTAACGAGTACCTGGCGCTCTCCATATGAAAGTCCGGCGAGAATCAGACTGCAAACTAAACCTGGACTCGTCGGAAAACATCACACAAAACCACTGTTGCGGTGTCCACAATGCATGCTCTCTACTCCAGGTTAATCGCCGGCGACAGTGAGTTGCGGTAAGTGGAACACATCTGACAGGCCTATGAGCATATAGACCACTGTGCCCTAAGCGTCTGTACACGGTCTGCATTGAAACTGTCGTACCGGTAGCTGAAGAGAGCTGACGAGACAGGTCTGATGCTGTGCTCCGTCTGTTTCTTTTGGCAGTAACTGCTAAATACCGGTCCTCATTCGGCATTGTAACTCTGGGGCGACCTGTGCTGTAACATCTACTCACATTACCATCATCTTGGAATCGTTGTCAAAGCCTGGAGATGACACTCTGGGCGATTCCAAGTTCCTCGGATACTTCCAACTGGGTACGTCCACATTACAGTCGTCCGATAATCCAAATGCTTCCTCTGTGCCATAACTATGCGGTTATTGCACTGAATGGCTTTTAAAGCGCTTGTGAACAATTTTACTTCTTTTGCCACCATTCCTTATATACCCCTCTCTTACACGCTCGTCATTGTGACGTACTATCCGCGCCATCTGGTGGTTTCCTGTAATTTGCATATTCTTCTACAAGATGTGTGTGATAATTCTGCAGGTGAAATTTTTATTTTTAGAGTTCAATTTCTGTGTGATTCTGAATTATCCTTAATTTATGGGCATGAGTGTACATAACATCGTTGTCTGTGGCACTACTTTTAATGTACACTAAATACCCCTTACTATAATTAATATAAATAGGTTAACTAGATTGATGTTCAAAATTAAGAGAATTTTCAGATTTGATCGATTATCTCCAGAACAAATATAAAAAATTGGTTCAAACATAGGTTGATATAATACAAAAATAATAATAATAACCATTCAAAAGTTATAATAACATGCATGATCGAGCGTAACCTTCCACGGAGTCGGGAGGCATAAAACAGTGATTACAGAAGAGAACAAAAAACATGGGTTGATAGGGGACATGGCCTCCTCTTACATATATACAGGCCTTAAACCGGGAATTCATACTAGAAATAAGGCAGTTTATGAGTTCATGTGATAATTTGTCCCACTCGTTCAGCAATGCAATTTTCAGGCCCTGGGTGGTTCTTCGAGGAGGGAATTGCGAGTTGCAATTGCCCTCCACAGAGAATCCCACACATTCTCTATAGGACTAATATCTGAAGATTTAGCAATCCATCTGACAAATATTTTGTGATGGAAAAAAAGACAAAAATTCTTCACAAAATCTTCACTTTCCAGAAAATTGTTGATCATATGAGCTCTATATAGCAGCGCTTTGTCGTCCATTAAAATGAAATCAGGCTAATTGCATCCTTGAAAACGAACATAGTTCTCTAAGATTGCATCACTGTACTTCACACCAATTTCAAAGATATAAAAGGGTATGTGGCTATGTAACACAATGCCTGCTCAGGCCATCAAGCCTCCGCTGCCATAGTTGTCTATTTCTCGGACATTGAGGGCAGGTAGCGGGTCCTTGCTTCTCTCCAAATGAAAGTACTTCGAGAATCAGTGGTTAGGCTGAGTTGGCAATTGGCTATCAGGTAGACAAGTGGTCCTCAGGCTGCGCATATGGGATTTAAGTAATCGACTAAGCGTTAAACCAACACGACTTTATATAGAGAATACTTATTTAACACATTCGTATTTACTTCGTTCTGAAATTCTTTCTTCTTCCTCCTCCTTTGTATGTGATAGTGTCCATTAAACGTATATTAATTGAATGCCCAAAATATAATACAATCTGAGTCAACTATTTTGGTAGTGAACATCTTTGTCCCACTTATTAAGAGACACTCTCCCTTCAAATCTTTTTCTGTCCGTTTTAATTATTGGTCTTATACCTTATATTTAAAATTTGCTTTAAGAACCATTTTATTTCTTTTTATTATTCTATTCTTAATGTTCTTTTACTTGCATTATAATTAAACATATGTAAGAAGTAATGTTTTAGTTGATTTTATCTATGAATTACATGCTTATATAATTCATCTCAATTTAAATGTTACAATTTATTTAACTCATCTTTTCCAAAATTAGCCCTTTTGCCATGGAAAAGCACCCCCTACGGACTTAAAAGGAGATTTATTAACATTTGTTCGTTAGAATATGCTAGTTCAATTGGATACAGACAAGATTCGCTGGAACAGGAAGAATCACCTCTCAATATCTATCTGCAAAACGCAAATACTTTTGAATTTTTTTTATGCAAAACTCACTAATTAAATTTCTCAAATATATATACTTTGATTTGAGAAAAATCAAGACTAATAATATTTAGATAGGGCCTGATGGTTTGAGTGACTAGCGTTCTGGTGCTCGATGCCACAGGCTTTGTGTTCAAGTTCCGGCTGTGTCCTGGATATTTGTAGTAGTTCGGAATCCACTTTAAACTGTAGATCCCGGTCTAATATGACCATTGAGCGCAGGGCTGACAACCCTATCCCGTGAAAAGAAAATCATCTTCTGTCTCGAAATCTACCCGTAGCCAGACAGCCTTGGCCCGCCATGGGACTGGTGCTTCAATAAAGAAGAATGTTTTGGTAAATCCAAACCATTTTTGAGTTAAAAATGAATTTATTAATTATTAATTTCACTGTAAATTGTACGAACATATAATAGCAACGAAATTTTTGTGATTAGCCCGAATTTCTTAAGTTAACCAATTCACTGAGAATTTCTAAATTTGAATATTTAATTTATTTTATTACTCTTTAAACATTAGACAGCAATGCTGAATAAAAATATTTTGTAGGATTCATATTTTTTTTTTTTTTCATCACAAAATCTTTTGTTCGAAGTAAAAAAAAAAAAAAAATTAAATAGAAATATTTATTTATGATGAAACTGAACTTCTATAGAAAAGAAAAAAAAAGCTGTAAATGAGTATATTCAAACAAGATGTAAGTATTAACACAAGTTTTAGCCCTGTAAAGGTTTCTAATTCATCACCAGTAGCGCAACAGTCCCATGTTGGGCTAAGGCCGCCTGCCTACTGGCAGATTTCGAGATGCTTTCTTTTAAAGGGGTAGAGTTGCATGGTAAGGTTGGGTTGTTTTAAAGGGGTAGGGTTGTTGGTAGCTTATGCCGAACGCTCTACAGACATTTCAGACAGGAACCTACTGTTTAAAGTGGATTCTAAACCACTACAAACACTCATGTCACCGCCGGGACTCGAACCCGAAACCTGTGGCACAGAGCACTAGTTACTCGGTCATCAGGGCCCAGGTTTCTAATTGCTTTAATTAAATTTCGTAGATATTAATTTTACACACTGAAAATTAATTTCTTATTCCTATACAGAAAAATATCTAATGAATATAATTATGTTAATTATTATTTAAAAATATAATTAGAAAATATATCATGTGTTTGCTTTGTTTATTGAAAAGTTTTGGATTAATTATAATTTAAAGCAAATATTTCTTTCTGATCAACTTAAAACAAAAAATTCTTCCAAAATGTAAGCTTTAAATCTTCTATTGGATTCGCATTCCTCTTTTCATTAACAATAAGCATAATTTGAAAGTTTTACTAATAAAATGTTTTATTAATAAAAGTTAATTTAAAAAGTTTTACAAAAAAAAATTATTTTAAAAATTAAAAGATTACAAGTTTAAATAGTTACTTTATTAAAAAAAGTTTTAACAAAAAAAAAGTGAAAGCTATAACATGAAAGTAAATTATTTTGAATTTAGTTTGAAAAAGGAAAGATTATTGATCAAACACAACTAAGAAAATAAGTATCTTAACTGACTTAAAATTTCATAAACAATTTAAATCAAATGTAATGGAAAAATACCAACATTGAATGATGAATAATTTCAAATTAATTAAAGTAAATCGTCCTTAGGTTAGATATCCCAAATTCTCTACACAAAATTTAAAAAAAGTTGAGTTATTTTATCTCAGTAATTAAACAAATTAATGTGGTATCATATTCCAGGATTTTAACTTAATTATACATGAATAATTTAAGCACATTGTAATTTTGGATCTAAACTTTTTTTTTTTTAAAAAATACTCTGTTGACTGTCCAATTAAATGATTTCTGTGACATTTTTTAATTTTTCAGATTTATGAAACATGATTTTAATACTCTATGATTTGTATGAAACAATGCTTTAATCAATTAACAGTGCAACAATCAATAATATTTATGTCAACATCTACAGCGAAACGAACTTCCGAATTCGAACATTCATATGTTCAATAAATTACAAACTGAAGATAAGATACACAACGATTCAAACACTTGAAACTTAATACTATAATGACTGAAAAGCGAACGAGTCTGAAAGACGCAGCTGATAAGAAGAGATGTTGCCCTTTTCCAAGCAGACGCGTTCATCATATTTTTAGATAAGGCCCGAAAATTATGTAAATATTTAGATAGAACGCAGAAAACGAAATCGAGTCATGTGTGAAAACAAACAATAAGCATTTCCTAATTCCTAATCTATTTTTATTTCTATTTCTTATTTTAGTGTTTGAAACTTGTTGACTTTTTAATGGTTAAAAATTGCAAGAAAAGGAATCACAGATACAGTAGAACCCCTATAAGTCGAACTTCAAGGAGACGCCAAATAATTCGCGTTATAGAGTTTTCGACTTATGCAGGATTTCGACTTACGCGGATTTTGTAAGGAAATATTCGACTTATAGAGGTTTAGATTTTTCTAACTTATTTTGAGTTAGAGAGTTAAAATAAATAAAAATTTAAGTTACAGAGGCAATAAACATGTTTATTTGCTACTTAAAAATTATATTATGTACTACAATAAAAATCAAAATAATTCCGAAACAACCTTAAAATTAAAAATATTATGTATTAAAAAGTCAGTTATTATTATTTATTTATTTATTTTTTTGCTTTAGACAATTCGATCGTTCTCTATCTATAGCATTATTCAAGCTATAAAGAACAGAAAATTCTTTTTCTTCCGAGTTGCTATTTCATAGAATTGGTTATTCTATTTACTATATACTCATACATTGTTTTCTAAGAAACAATGACGTGCATTGTCGGCAAATCCTTAAAGTCGGTAACTTATTTTTCTTCGAGCTATAGAGGTAATTAGTTTCAAATGATCGAGTTGTAAAAGTTGTATAAAAGATTGTAAAAATCAAACATTGCTAATGTTGGAGTACAGAGGTCCAATTTTTTTTTTCGAGTTACGGAGGTAAAATATATACCAAAAATGGCTTGTGGGGATTGACTAATTATTTCGACTTATAGAGGCTTGAAATTTCGAGTAATGGAGGTTTTGGGGCTTGAAGGAAGGAACAAAAAAAAATTTCCGAGTTGTGGAGGTTTTCGACTTATTGAGGTTCGACTTAAAGAGGTTCTACTGTATTATAATAAGCGATTTTTGCTTACTTAACTGTCAATAACTTAAATTGTTTATTATTTGTTATTTTCTCGCTTAACAACTAAAATTAAGTTATGCAGTATAATTTGTGAGCCGCCAGTGACAATTTTTTTCATTTAAAATACTGCCCAATGTGGCAAAAAGGTTGGACACTCCAGATGTAAATTGTCTTGTTTAAAATAACTGAATCAGATTTTTTAATAAACCTTTTTGACTTAAGGAAGACTTTTGAAGGTTCTAAAAGGCGTCTTCTTAATATATGGTGCTGTTTACAACTCGATTGTAGAGGTATTTATTAATGTGACAACCCTGTACTTCGTTGTCATGGTTACAGGAAGAAAGTTTTCTCCTTAGTACGCATGCGTCGTAATTGACGTCATATGTTAAAATTGTCTTAAAGAAGAAAAAAGATTAGAATAATTTACAGCTATCGAGGCGTCCCTTTTACTCCAGTGGAGAGCCCCAAGGTTTCTTCACTTTCGGGTAACGCAAGGAAAACTGAAAGAAAGAATAAAGTGGACAGAAGTCTCGGAGTGAGTCAACTGTCTCAGGCCCACTCCTAACAGAGTCGGGTTTTCCTACACACCAAAAAAGATTTCTTGCTCATTGTAACGGGGTGGCTTGTTTCTCGCACTAGACACTCGGAGCGAGATCGACTCGTTTCTCTCGCACTCTCGTCTGGACTCACTTTTAACTCCCACAGTACTTATAATTGTTTCATGGACCAAACGTATGTAATGCGACAGCAAATAATATAATACGATGTAGATTGTGCCACAATAATAAACATGTTAATGATGATAAGAAACAAGATATGTCTGTGCTAAAAAAAAAAAAAAACCACTTAAAAGAAACTAATAAAAAAAAAAAAAAATGCTACGATTTTATAGGTAAAAAATATAAATACTAGTATATCATACTGCATAGTCTATATTTTAAAATAATTAAAAAACAGTTTACAATAACACTTTTGCAAAATGAGATTTAAATTTAACGCCTTCTGAGTATTTTTAGAGATTGAAAAGAAATTTACAAAAATATAATTAAGTAAAATGAAATCTTTAGGTGAATCAGTCAGTAGGATCTCTCACTAAACAAACCATGTCGCTATTAACTAAAAAAAAAAAAATCGCTTATTCATGATACAATTGTTTTGAAATATTATGTTTTAATTCAAATCTACAGACTTTTCTCTGAAAAATAATTGCCTATAAACTAAGAATATCATTTTACTGTCAAAGAGTAAATTCAACAATTAATATATTATTATTATATATATATTAAAAATATATAATTTTATGCGTGTTAGTACTATGACTTAATATATATTTAATTCCCTTTTTATCGCCAAAAGAGATTGATAAATGTATTCTTTGTATATTTTTCAATATTTATGACATAAATATTTGTTGATCCAACAAATGCGTTATTTAGCAACATAGTTACTTAGGTGACTGTAACATAGAATAAAACATGATTTTAGCAATCCTTTTTTATCTCTCATTTTAGTAAAAATTCTTTCAACAAACATTCATCAACGGCTATTATTTTAATGGACAAAAGAGTCGAGACATTTCTGTAAAAATGGGAAAAAATGAAGTAGATAGATAATAGATAACGTAGATAGATAATATGTAGATAACGCTGAATCCCAGACTAGCGTGTTATTGACAAAAGTTGTTATCTCCTAGTTTTCAATAAATTGGAAACATTGAATAAAAAAACAGTAATATTATTTTTTAAATAATTAACGTCTTTCATTGCTTCATTCAAATGTGGAAATCTTAACAGTTTACCTATCATAAGGTCTTTTAATGAAAATTGACATATGGTAAGTCAGGAAAGCAAGAAAAGTAATATGTTTACATGCAGTTCGCAGTCTGTGTATGCGTGAGTTGTAGTGGAGTATCTAGGAGTCGGAAGTTACATCACAGAAAAGCGCGAGCAACCGGAAGTGAGGTCTTCATAAACGAGGATTGATAAGACCATCTTGGTAGAGGAAAGGGGTTGAAAGAATTCCATCCCCTTTTATTTGAAAATTTTTTTCTAGGGCAACATCGGAATGCTATACTATAATATATATATGTATGTTTATATATATATATATATAATATACGACAATATTATATATATATATATATATATATAAGACAAGGGATATATATATATATATATATGTATATGTATATATATATATATATAGACAAGGATATATATATATATATGTATATGTATATATATATATATATATATAAGACAAGGATATGATTATTTTTATTAAATTTGATTTTTAAAATTTGATTTATTAATTTTGCAAAATTTATTTAGTTATTTTACTATTTTTGCGAATTTGTTGTTTATGAAAAAAAAAAAAAAAAATTTTTAAATAATTTTTTTAACTTGGGTTTTTTTTCATTTTACAAAATTTATTTGGTAAAAAGAATTTTTAAAAATTAAAAATTTTGTTTTTCCTTTTTAGAAAATTTAATTTTCTTTTAAAAATTAATTTATTTTGCAAATAATTTTTTTCAACAAATGATTTTTAATTGTTTTATTCTATTATTGTTATTATTATTATTTTTTTTACAAAAATTTATTTTTTTTTTACAAATTTTGTAAAAATGAAATAAATGAAATGAATAATCATTAATTTAAAGATATTATTTCAGCAAATGATTTTTTTTTTTTTTATGCATCTTATTGTTATTTTTTAATTATAATTTTTTTTTATCCCGATTATATTTGTTGCATTTTACAAATTTTATTTTGATAAAGGAATTTTTATTTTTTTATTTATAATTTTTTCCCAATATGTTACAAAATTTTATTTTTTATTAACTCATTAGGAATGTAATTTTATCAAAGCTTTCTTTTCATTAAGAGTTTTCTTTAAAACCTCTCACATTTCTTTTTAGATATGATATTAATTTAAAATTTTCTACTAAAAAGTAAACAACTAAAAGCACTTGCATTTTTTTCCCTTAGATATACCGTGTAAGTATAATAAATTTTTGAAGAACGCGTATAATTACGCTTATACAGTTTCTAATTAAGAAAATTTTCTCGGCATCAGATAAATGTAAATTTAAAGAAACTATGATAATTGAAGTACGCACTTTCTTTCTAATATAAATTTATACTAAATGAAACCGTCCATGTCTGCTCTTAACATTGCCCTACTTCTGGACATGGAGGACTTTCGGATAAACTGAATGGATTCTAGGAAGGATTTAGAATTTTTTTCTTTAATGCTATTAAAATTAACATCCATCTATAGTAAAATATCAATTAAAATGTGAATTCAAGTAATTCTTTAAATCAAGATAATTTTCATTTATAGTTATTGGCGATTTATCAGTTTACATAAAAGAAAACAACTTCATTTGAATAATTGTATCATTTCATGAGGAAAAAAAATACCAAATAAATTTTTGAAATTTATATTTGAAACTATATTAGTATTTTTTTTTTTTTTTTTATCAAATCTCAAAAATTTGAATCTTTACTGAACTATAATATTTTTGAAGTTTTCGCATTTTGTTTATTTCAGGTGACTCATAAATGTTTGTAGTAATGTTATTATGGTTTTTTTTTTTTTTTTTTTTGTATTTCAAATAAATTAAAAAAGCAACAAACTTAAAAAAAAAAATTAAAATTTTACTTTATTTCTGTTAGAGTGTTTATTTGTTTTCTTAGCTTTTCTCAACTCAACTTATTTGTTGTCGTTAGGTGAGGAATCATGGCGGATGAACAGGTACGAAAATATTTGGAAATTATTTTAAATTAAGTTTTCCATGTGCAAATTCGTAAACAATCTACAAATTGATGGAAAATTTTCTAAATTAATATTTGATATTTTTGTAACGGTTTAGCATTGTTGTCACGCTGTTGAAAAAAAAATTTTTTTGAGTGCAGAACTGATTGTAAACATTCGAACATGTGCTTCTCTTAACCGAAAAAATGTATCGAGTAAATGAGTATCTGGACTGTGTGCACCGAGATTCAGTTAGTAATTTATCTCAGAAAGTTAAACAGATTTCTCTATACTTTTTTCATGGATTTACAAATTGTTTACATCCAATTATCTTGTGGAGTTAATATTTTAAAACAAGCTAAATCGGTTATTTTTTTTACATCCACCTCTCAAACGAAAGTAACAAAGCATTAAATGAAATGAATGTTGATAAGAATAATAACAGTTTTATTAACCGTAGCATTATTTTTGATCAATATCACAATTAAAAATATAAATTTTTTATTAAAAAATAAAGAAATTGATTAATAAAAATAGATGACATTTTATACGAGTAGCGATGCAAAATAAGATAAAAAATGCATTTTCTCTAAGAAAATAATGCATCATAGGTATTCTTTTTTTATTCTTATTAAGTCATGAAATTTGACTTAATTTAAAAATAGTAAAAATTTCATATCAGTTGTTTTATTTAAGGGTACAACAACAAAATGAATACTTCAATCTTAACAAAGCTTATAATTAATTGAGATGGAAATATTTTAAATATAAAAAAAAGTACGAAGTTTTGAGTGCATGCAATTTTATCATTTTTGATTTATTTAAAATTTAATGCAGATAAAATGCTTTTTAATTGTAAATTTTATTGCAATGAGGTTAATAATTAAGTTGCTGTATAATTTTTAAAACTAAAAATATTATAATTGGATCATTAACGGGGTTAATTTGAGTATCATTTTTAATAAATTTTTAAAATAAGAAATATATTTAGATTAAAGTATACTGAGATCTGTACATTTAAATATTGACAGTTGAACTATATACTATGAGAATTATTTATTATAATCAGGAAATAAAAAATAATTGAATATAATTTTGAAGCATAACTGCTACCTCTTCAGCTATAGCAATATTTTTTTAAGATGGCATAAAAACAAACAACAAAATTATATTGTTTATCAGATAATCATTTCTTAAAACCTGTATCAGTTAGATATAAACATTATAAGAAATGTTTCTTTTTATATCCCAAAGTCAAATGAAGGAAGATTTTTATCTTCTGTGTAGTACAAGAATGAGTAGTTAAAAGACATAAAATAATAACAGAATTCCTTACAAAATTTTCCATCTCCAATGTTGAGCTAAAACAGTGCATATCAATATGGCAAAAAAGATATCAATGAAGCATTAAGCAGGCATATGATCATTCAATAATAATGCATTTTATTTTGGATAAAATTTTTAATTTTTTTTTTATGATGAAAGAAACAGATTTGTATATTTATGTTTTCAATGCATCCATAAAATTCCCATGTTTTCAATGCATCCATAAAATTCCCATGTTGAATTTTTAAATCTCAAGGAAATTACCGATAATAGACATGATTTTAAATATAAATTTCCTCAATGTTCTTGAAATATTTGTTTAGAATTAATAAAATAAAAACTCATTTCAAATGACTACCTAGTAAACTAGAAGGTATTTATTAGTTTTACTAGTAACCAAAGGTATTTACTATAGAAGGTGTTACTTTTAGAAGGGTTTAGTAACCAAATGACTACCTAGTAAATACCTTCTAAATTAGAAAGACATCTTCATGTTTTATTCCTGGTGTTATTAATTTATTTTTTTATCAAATATTAATTTTTGATTTATGTGTAAATTAAATATAGGCTTTTTAACACATTTTACTTTTTTTTTTTTTTTTTTCACAGTACTAGGCCATCTTTCACAATGCTAAGTTATCTTTTGTCTACTTAAGTCAAGTGAAACTTTTTTAACTAAATTATATATATATATATATATATGTATGTATGTATTAAATTTTTAAATTTAATTTCTTACTTTTTCATTGTTGCAATTTACACATAATTATTGTGTTTTATATTCAATGTTTCAGTATAGGAGTATATATATATATATATATATATACTCAAAAGATATTCTATACCTTTCCTAATACCTTTCTAAATGTTTTTAATTTTCAACTTGTTGTTTATTGAAATAATATATGCTCAGTAAATATACATGCAAATAATATATACTCATATAAAAATACTCACTAAAATATATAATATATATTCATCACTGAAATAAATATGCATAAAAAGTTCATGAGAATTTTGTTGGTTGTGGTAAGAAACAATTTAGTAAAAACATTTAGAAAACCATGTGATGCTTTTCTTTAAAATTTATATTGTAATTTTGCTGGAAAAGTGTGATGATGGGGGCTTAAAATGTCTAAGTCATAATTTCTGAATATTTGACATGCAGTTTAGAAAATTTCAATGATAACGGCAATCACGCTTGCATTATACCTCTGTTTTCTTGCATAATACCTTTCTTATTGTGTATTTTTTTTTTTTTTGTTGCTGTAAATAGTAATTTTTAACTGTTAATTTATTATAACCCTTTTTAGTCCTTTAAAGAAGAGAGAAAGAAATTGGGAAAAGTTGTTTGCACTTTGAACCTTTTTAAAAACTATTTTCTTCAATAATGAAATATTTTTAATTATTGAAGAACGTATAAAATTTTTTTAAAATTTTAAGTTCCGTATAGTTTTAGCTCAAAAAATATTTTGGTGGACTATCAGAAGTGCCATTTTGCCGGAAAATATTGACCATTCTTTAAAGTTTTGTTTAAAGAAGAGAGAGAAAGAGAAAAGAATAAATTTTGTATTAAATTGTTCTATAAGAATTTTATTTGTTAATAATAGAAGTATAAAAGACTACTTGCATAAATTTTAAAGAAATTGAAGAGTACTTACTTGTCTTATAAAGTTTAAAATTAATTTACAATTGAATATATACAGTATGTTATCTAAATTTAAAAGTTATTTAATACTGGAAAGGTTATTTAAAAAGAGGGATTTTCATGCAAGGAATCAATAAAAAGAAAATGTTTATACAAAAGCTTTGAAATTCCTCTTAAACAGGCCTATATTGTGTTAATTGAAGTTAATAGCTTTTGGAAGGTTTGTTTGTTATGAATTTCTAAAAGTAATATTGTGATGATAATCTTATTAACCATTATTTTCTGGCAATTTTTTTTTTTCACTCAAGGACCAGGCTTTATCTAATCCTCACTTATAACTATGATGTAGTTAGCATTTCTACAGTATGTTATTTACTTAATTTTCATAATAAAAAAAAATCATGGTTAACTTTTTTACATTTTGTAAAACTTAATTTTTTTTTTTTTTTTTATCTTATGGCTCTTTTGTTGTTCTTTGTACTTTTGAACATAAGGCAGTAATATTCTTGCTATGTCAATTTTCTTATGTGACATACCATAAAGAAAATCTTGAACTTTTTTTGACATTAGTATTAATTTATCATTTCCATCAGCATGCAATTTTAATTTTGTTAATATTCAACTTTCATGGAATTTATATCATATTTTATCACAATAATTATTAAATAAAAAAAAAAAAAAAAAAAGATAATATTTGAACATATTTACATTTTTAACACCATTAAAGTCAAATTAAAATGCATGTAATTCTACAGATGAATTATAATTTTTACCTGCCCATTTATCCATGAAATTATCAAAAACATTTCTTTGTATTTAATAAAATATTTAAAAGATTATGGTTAAGCATTCTATTTTTAATCTTATTCTCTTAATTCTATTTTTTATGATAGGATTAATTTTAAATACAAAATATTTATATTTTTTTTATAAAAGTAAATTTCCAAAAAAGGATTTTTTTAATATTATTTATATATTTAATTTAACTATAGGAATGTCCTTAAATAGAATTTATGAATAAAATTTTATCGTTTTTTAATTGTCATCAAAATTTACATATAAGTGAATAATTATAAAAATACTTATATATCCTTACTTTTATCACCTTTAAAATGCAAAAACTTTAAGTTAAATTTCTCAACTGTGGAAGAGAATTATTGAAAGTGGAAAATTTGCTTTGGTCTACTAAAAGAATAGAAATGTCATAAAATAAAAATACCAGTGATGACATATTAATATATAAGGTATTCTGTTGGTATCTATTTTCCCTAATAGAAAGTTAAAAAAAAAAAAAAAAAAGTATGTGACTCAATGTAATATATTCTATATAATTATTGCTCTATTTTCTTAGGGAATAATTGATCATTTTCTGTGCAGTACTTAGGAATAAAAAAAGAGGGTTGGTTTCATGATGTTTTCCATTTGCATTTAAGAAACTGAACTGTAATAAGTGAATCAACTTTGAGCCAAATTTAATTTGTAGAATATTATCAGAGGCTATATCGAGCAGTATTTCTTTCAAGAGAGTGATCAGGTAGTTTGTTCCCTTATTCCAAAATTGAGGTGATAACAATTCATGAAAAGACAACTGCAAGTAAATTTGTGTTGATGTAGACTATTTGTATTAATTTTATGCTGTACTAATGATATAAGCAAATATTGAACTATTTATGTATCAATTTTATTTTTGCCATCTTCTACTCCCAGAGATTTTATTTTCTGAAAGAAGTAGACAGATTATTCTGTATGTAAGTTAAGAAAAATACTAATATTATTTAATAAGGAAAATCAAATGCTTTGATATTTAAAATTATTCTTCATAATACAGTGTTAATTGATCTTTCAACAGGGAAAGCTAATAAACATCGTTTTTGCAAAAAAAGTGTATATCTAAGTGTAATCTTCCAGTGTAAATCTATCCTTGTACATACACTGCTTTAATGAAAATACTGTAGTCACTAAAAATTGGAAATTAGTGATATAAAATTCACTTTCAATTGTGAAGTAGGCACTTTACAATTGTGTAACATAACATCTTTAAAACTGTTTCTGTTCTTTGACTTTATATGTTTTAGTGGAATAAAAACCACCCTCTCTTTGTTTTCCATATGTAGGTGCAAAGCTGTATTTCAATATTATGTGTATTGTTCTGGTGAAAGAAATTTTCAAAAGTCGGTTCTAGTAACCTGAGATTTGTTTACAGATGGATCACATTGAAATTCACAATACTGCAATAACAGATGACCTGATTAAGATTTTGATATCACAATGTGTAGAATTATTGGATGAAGAAATATCAGATAAAACCTTTTGAAAACATTCAATTATCGGCCTGACTCTAAAGTCAAATTTTCGCATATTTTGTCATGTAGACTCCCTAATCCCTCCCTCCCTCCTCACCATCCCTAAACTCTAAGCATTTTTCTTTTGAATTTCCATCTGCATGGGGAATGTAGCATGTTATTTTTGTCTGATAAAAACTTAAATAAATGTAGTTTTTGCAGGAACTGTCAACAAAACCAGTCACATGACTTGTCTTACAATTGCAGGTGTAGGAGAATCAGCTGTTTTATTCAAAGATTGAATGTTGACCCTTGAGTGTCAATGATCAAAGTACTTTTTTCCAGCTTGAGGGTGTAGACAAGTATGAGTGTATTAGAATCAGTTGTTACAGTAATGTGTTTTGTAAAAACACTAATAATAAAAATACATTAAGAACAGTGTTGATCAGTGAACTAAGAGCAAATAAAAGAAAATGCTGTAATATATTGAAGTAAAAAAAAACAAACAAGCAATTAAACTCTATAACCGGGCGGAATAATTGTGATATGTATCTATATACAAAAGCAATTAAAAATAATAAAATACGAAAAAGCCCAAACAATCGATCAGTCAATAAATAAATATTAACTATCAAACAATAGAAATGTCAATAAGATTACTTAAGTTTTAAATATGCTAAACTTATTTGAAGTTAAAAAGAATAATTCAACCATAAGTGGAAGAGTTGTATACAACTGGAGTTAAATTTAATGGAACTCTGGGTGATACACTAAATAACCTTTATCCGTCATAGAGTTGAATTTTTTAATATGAGTTAAAATCAACTGCTATTATCTAATTCTTGCTATCTGAAGAGTTGATTTGATTTGCATTTAACTTCACCTAGCACCAAGATTATGAAACATTGTCAAATAATTGTTGAAATCAACTGTTAAAAAACCTTTTCCATCCAAAGAGTTGATATCTTAACTAGTTGACAAAATAGAAGCTGATTCCTAATGCCATCTAGCGTTGATGACAAGTACAAAAATATCCTTTAATTTTTCATTTCAGTTGGAGTTGACCACTAGTTAACAGTTATGTTAATATTTTCCAAGTGTACTGGTGAATATGATGCAGAGGTTTAGTTTAGTTACAGCAGAGAAATTTTCTGCAAAAAAAAATTTGCTTGCATGAAATGACTTCCTTCTTATTCATAACTATTGGATAGAATATCTTCAGTTTTTGGAATATATCAATGCTATGCAACTTTAATTCAACATCCTTTTGCAGATTAATAAAAATAAAGATTAATATTTCTCTTAGACTCACAGTTTAACTCTATTATTAATATATGAACAAATTATAACTCATACGGTTATTATACTCATTATAGAAGAGAATAGAACCATAGATATAAAACCATTGAGATTGTCCTAATATTCTCTAAACAACTATATCCCAATATTTGCCGTTGTGTCATTTAAAAAAAAAAAAAATGCTTATGATTAATTTTCTAGAGCACATTGAATCATGATTTGTACTGAAAAAAAAAAATTTAATTAATAATAAATTCATGATACCTTTGCAAAAAAAAAAATTACTTATTATCCATTAAATGAAATATTTACATTAAAAAAAAAAATTTAGAAAAACTACTTTTTATATGATAAAATCAATTTATCTTGCTCATAAGCAGCAATCTCCATGGACTGAGCTAAAATTATAAGTATAAACATGTTATATAGAGGCCATCTAGTGTAAATTTTTGTTACATTTATTTTGTAATATTTAAGAAATTCTTCATATGTGTAGAAACTCTTCCAATGTGTCCCCTGTTTCCCTACTAATTTTAAACCCTAATTGCTCCTAGTAATATTAAATGAAACCCTCTTTAGAATGATAAGTTCTAACTCCATTTTGTTGACACCAGAAATCTTCCATAGAATTGATCCTTGATGTTGTATGCATTAAGTGTCCTTTAGAAAATTATCTACTTTGTTACAGTTTTTTTCAAAGTGATATGATCCCATTACTTCAGTTTTGTGCCCTAAGCCATAAATCTCACAAGATGTAATAGTTTGGATTATAACATGTTGTTTTTTCAGTAGATCTATTTTTTTTTTTTCAAATAAAGGAATAGAATAAAAACTATGCATCTTATAAAACAACAAAATATTTATTTAAAAAAAACAACAAAAAAACAAACGAGATAATAAACATTAGAAAGCTTTAGTGGACGGATACACACGCACACTATGATTGAATAATATCAGTAGTAAAATAAAATTCAATAATTCAAAAAGTATAGACAGTAGCATGAAACATTTTCATAGAAATGTGCATTAAAACACAGAATTTTTTTAATTATGAAATTTTTTTTTTTTTGCTGGAATAGTTAAATCCATCTACAGATGATGCTGTTGCAATCCTGGAGCTGAGGATCATCCTCAAGAAGTATCTTCATAAAAATCCAGTGTGTACAAAAACTTAAACCAACAGATTTTTAGAGGTATCATGAATTTACAAATTAGGCTTAGTGTGGTGTGGGCATCACTACATCATTTGTTGTTCAATATGTGAGAAAGTTAATTTCAAATTGTTTCTGTTGTGGCATTTGTTATGCAGCATGTTTTAGAAACAGCATTATTCCTTTGCAACAAAAGGGAATGTTCCATAGTGTAGCAATCTTGTGTGATACAATGCACATTACTGATCATGATCAGCACCAGTTGCGATTAATAAGTGACTACGACTGTGACCTTGGTTGTTCTTTCCCACATTAATGATCACGAAGGTCTACTGAACCTTGGTGCTTATCATAGACCTTACATTTTGGTTAGGGGGTTATTTGAAGTCTCTGATATACAGATGTCTCTGACATCACCCATTGTTGAAAGAAGCAATTCACCATTATGCCATGGAAATTATAGCTGAAACCCTTTCAGTATAATGCAAAGTGCTACATCTGACAGCCATTTTTAAATATTATGATTGTCTTATTGAATATTTATAATCCTGTCTGTGCTACAAAACTATGCTGTGTCACTGTATATAAACTATTAACATATCTGAAGTGCCACCTGTGAATGTTATTATTATGGCAATAAAAGCTTTTTATTAAAAAAAAATCTCATGCTTTTCTGTGCATTTGTCAGAAAACCCTATTGTGCTATCTTTTGTACTTTTCGAATTACTGACTTTCACTTTTCTACTACTTTTTGGATCATTCTGTTTATTTGTGCACATTTTGAAAATATTGATATACTAAGTATTCTGCGAAAATGCTCCCTTCCCCCTCATATAATGTTGCCTTCACTTTGAATTATATCTATCTGTATTTATATATTTTAACCTTTGTTTATATGTAAATGTATTAGTGAGTGTGTTCAGCATAACCAACTACAACACTACCTAATGTCATAATTTTTTCCCACTGAATTCACTATTCTTTTATCTGGTATATAGTCGAAAATCTCAAAAAATATTGTCACTCTTTATTTATTAATTAAAAACAAAATTCGTATTTGGTGCCATCTAGTGGCATGATTATTTCTATAGTTTTTTTTTTGTCTTTATATTTTCTTGAAATTAAAATGGCCAATTTTTTGTAATTATGTGATTGTATTATTTTTAATATATTTTCTGTTTGTGTCATGTTTTATTATATAGGCTTATTTATATATTAACTTCTAAATTTTATTTACGTATAAATAATTATTCAGAATAATTTTCCTTTACAGTTTGCTAAATGATAAAAAATATCACTGAAGTGTGCAAATTTTCTGACAGAATTTATCAAAATGAAAAATATTTTATGTAACCAGGCAATGTTGCTAATATATGTATATATATAGTCTCTCAATGAAGAAATGTTTTAGATATCTGAATATATTTTTTTCTTATTTAAATTTGTTGTTGTTGTTGTTGCTTATCCCCCTTGATTTAGAATCCTAAACCAAGTCCAGTAGATCATGCTGCATCAATAGATCAAAACTGTCCTCCTCTCATTCAACAGTTGCCTCACAGAGGCACCAATACAATCGATGAGATGAGAGGGAGACGCGATGGCCGAACAATGACAGAGGGTATATGTCTTCGTCTCCATTGAAGGTCAAACTCTTAGTGTGGCCAGTCCTTAGTCTAGCTAAAGCCGTTTGAGCAGGTCTAGGACAGGAGCACTGCAAGGACATACCAGGATATTTAGCGGCGTACCATGCATGAATTGGTGGCGACCTCCAAGAGGTATTCACTCTCATTTCCGTAGATGCCCACATGGGAGGGAATCCACTGCAAGCACACCGATCCAATCTGGTCCAAAACAGCTAGTTTAGAAACTATATCCTGCCCCAATTTGTCCAAGATGCTTGGCCAATCTTTCAAATACTGTATTGAGCTCTTACTATCAGTCAGAATCCAAACATCAGGTACTTTAAAGTCTAAAGCTAGGCTCAGAGCTTCGCCCCATAGCAGTTAATTCTGAGTGGAATACTGAGCTGTGGTCCGGGTTTCTAAAACGATATCTAAATTCTCCTGGACTTGTCTTAATAAAAATTCCGCGACCTGTTCTTCCAGAGTCAGATTTGCTTCCATCAGTGTAAATAACCAGGGCCCGAGGAGAAATATTATTGATAATCTCGAGAGCAACTGACGCAGCAACTCCTGGTGTTCTTCGTGTTTGATAAATTTCACTTTCAAGTCTTCATTAAAGTTACATTACTAAGTACAGTAGTAGGTGTCAGTAGATTAAAAGGAACACTGGGTTCACTTCAATATCTGCCAATCCCTGCTTCCATATTAAACCCAAAGGGCTGTCCTTTTTAATCTTTTGGTTATTCGGTCCAGTTCGATAAAAGGTTAGATGATCTGTTATAAGGCTTAAAACTCTTTAGCTTTGCAAACGTACTTCACCATATTTATTTCTCTTCTCAAGGAGAGGGGCTGAAGATCAGCCTCATAACAAGCAATATCATTGGGACAACTGTGCCTGAGACCAGTGATAATTCTGGCAGCACTAACTTGTATTCTCTGGTTTTTTAGGTTAGTATTTGCAGCAACTTGATAGATCTGGTAGCCATATTCAAGGATTGGCCTTATAAAGAGCAGTATAAGTGATCTTGAGTGTGCCTGCATCGGCTCCCCCAATCTCTTCCAGAAATGTATTTTAGTAGTTGAAGCCTTTTCCTACTCTTTCTCACAGAGTCTGTTAATGTGCTTACTACAGTTAATTTCAGTATCTAGAGTAAACCCTAGATAGGTAGGAGTTTTAGTAGATTCTAGTAATTGTCCCTTTAGAAAAATTTTTGGCTGATAGTTGAACAAGTGTCAGTTAGTTGTGAAGAGGCAACTTAAAGATTTGGTTGTGTTAAAAGCCAATTTTATGCTCATCTGCAAAGTGTTGAATTTTCTCCAAGGTGTCGTTGAGTGTATTTTTCTAGTTTAGTTAAATCCGAATTGTGGTCCCAAACGCTAATGCCATCAGCAAAGATGCCTATTTGACAAGGGGAGACAACTCTCTCGATACCAATCAAATATAATGAAAAAGAGGGTGGGGCTCAAAACTGAAACCCTGTGGGATTCCTTGATATGTTTTAAAAATTTCGGACAAGCTGTTCTGATATCTCACTCGAAAAGATCTGTTTTTCATAAAATCTGAAAGCCATGGGAGTGCACGGCACTGGATATCAAACTCTGAAAAGCAAACCCCAGTAGCTTATTTTTCCAAACTTTGTCAAAAGCCTTAGTGAGGTCGAGAAATACGGCCATAGTGTGTCTGGAAGGCTTCATATTGTGTGCATCCCTAACCCGTTGGACAAAATAGAGTATTTGGTCGATTGTACTATGTCCCTTATGAAAACCCATATTGTTCTTGTGGCAGCATGTTACAAGTTCATGAGATGAAAAGTAAATTCTCCTCAGATAATTCTCTCTCCATTAATTTACACGTCATGCAAGTGAGTGCAATTGGTCGATAGCTTCCCATGCAACTAGCATCCTTATTTGGCTTACGAATGGGAACAACAATCGCAGTTTTCCATTGCCTAGGCAATCTACCCAGTTTCCATGATAAATTAAAAATATACAGGAGTCTTTAGTTGCACATGATCCAAGATTTACTATAAATTGTCCATGTAATGTCCATGTCTAATTGCTGGATGGCATAAAGTAGTTCTGAAGAAGTAATTGATCATTAAATAGTTCATTACTGGCTGGAACCCTGCAAGATCTGATTAGTTTTCTGGTCGCTCTTGCCAGTCTTTTTGTTCTCCTTCCTAAGGCCAATTTGCTTTCTTCAGAATAGTAGTTTCCCAATGCATCTGCAGCTTCTTTGTCATTTACAGTGGGAGTTCCATTGATACCAATGATAGAATTTGTATTTTCCATTATTTGTAATTAAATTTAAATGTAACACATTTAAATTTGTAAAACTAATAAGCAATTTTGTTTATTGTTGTAAAAATAAAGTAATTCAATAAAATAATAAGTTATTTATTTCTGATTTATATTTTATTTCAATATTAGGAAAAAAAATTAACATTTTTTTTATAACTCAATAGATTTATCTGACAAAATTTTTTATATTATTGAAAGTCTGTAAAGATATATGTAATCTTCTATTTTTAGAATTTGGCCCAGCTAGAAATTCTTTGTAAACAATTTTATGATGCTAATAATCATGAAGAAATGGCAACTGCAGAAAAAACACTTGTCAATTTTGTTCATGCGCCAGATTGCTTACCTACATGTCGTCTTCTGCTTGAAAGAGGAGATGTATGTTTTCTTCAGAATTTGTTAATAAAATTTAATATGTATTTCACAATACTCTGAAATATAGGAGTGCAAAAATTTTAAAGTTAGTTGGTATAGAGATTTAAAAATCATCTAAATTTATATAGCAAATTAGCATGGGCTTAAGAATTAATAAAGCTACAGAGCATATGTGAAGAATGTATGAAAATATCATTTAATAGAACAGGAAGATACATTTAAGTTGTTATAAAATATTGCTCAATTGGTTCACTCATATTTATACTAATATTTTTAATTTATAAATTATTCATGATATGATTACTTTTGATTTTTGTATTGCTAAAAGGAATTCTTGAAATCCATCAAATAGATGATCCATAATAAGTGTTAAAATGAAATTGCAATAAATATGTCTTCAAAAAAAAAATGTTAATTATACCTTATTCTTTTAAATTTCTAAATTAAATTTATAGAAATCCTATATGTTATACCTTGCAATAAATAGTATATTAATCACAGAGAATATGCATTACCTCATAATTAATTTCAAATAAATTCGATTCAAAATTAAGTAGAGAAAGCCTTTTATGGAGATTAAACACATAATATTTTTAAAATATTATGTTTTAAAAATTAAATTTTCATTACAGAATTTTATGAACTTAAAAACTATAAAAATTATTTAACAAATGAAATTATTTAACAAATTCAAAAATAGAATTTTCTAAGCAAAATTTATTTTTTAAGATTATTTTTATATGCAAATTAGTTTTCTTTTGTACATATTGTCAGTAAAATATTTTTTAAGAAAACACAGAGCCATTTCTGTTTAAACCTATTTAATCGAAACAAGTAATTTTTAAATTAAGGTTCAATCAATGGGAGAAATAGGAAGATTTTTAAAATTTCAGATTTTCTTTTGTGGAGAAAAAAAAATTATAAAGTGTTTGTGATAATTTTTTTCTCAGAATCCTTTAAATTTACTTATGTATTTCTTTTCCTTTTACCATGGAACATTGAATTCATTATATTTAAGATGATAATTAAACATAAAATGTTATTTATTGAATTTCATAAATTCATTAAGTGTTTTATTTTTTTTAACATAAGAAGCTTTTTATACTTAATGAGTTAATGATCTGATCCATTAACAAGAATGTCATTGAGCAGTTACTATTCTCAATTTCCATCCATCATTGGGCAGTATTTACAATTGCTTGAACCTTTTGAGATGTATTGGGGCTTTTAAGGTTTAAAGTCTGATAACTACAAAAATTTTTTTATCAATGATGCATTTTATGATTTAAAAGATATATATGATAATATGGTGTTTAAAAAAAAGCAACTTTTATAAATTCTTTGCTTTTGGAATAAGTAAATGCTCCCAACATTTCTTTGATGTAATTTTTGTATTATTTTATGTTAAAGTTTCAAAGAATTATTATTTTCATCATTATTTTTATATCAAAATTTATTTCATACTTTTTCCAAAGTTATTGGTTTTAAAATGAATAAAATTATTTTTCATCTATATGCAAATATAATTTCACTTGTATGTAAATTATAAAAGTGTTTGAAATTAATATTTGTTATGCAATTTAATAAAGTTTAATATATAATAAAATATTTTTATATATATGCAAATAATAATTTTTAAATCCTATGTTATCCTTAAAAATATTGTTTTTCTTTTTTAAGTCTTCTTATGCTCAACTGTTAGCTGCAACAACATTGACAAAACTGGTCTCCGAACTCCTCAAACTCTAACATTACCACAACGAATAGAAATAAGTAAGTATACATCAACATGAAAGACATTTGTCATTTTTAAGCAATATTTTGTAGAATGTTCTTTCAAAATATAATATGCTACTGTTCAACTTTTTTAATATTCATTAAAAAAATCATTATTATCATTAAAATTTTCATGTTTTCTGTGAATACTCTGAAATTCTTGCCAGAAAATGTTACCAATTTTTTAAATCCACAAACATGAAAATTGTTTTTTTTATCAGGTTTCCTAATAATATTTTGCGAGAGAATATTTCGATAATATTAATAAATTCAGATTTACATAATTTTTTTTCTAAATATTTTCACCATTAATATAAGAATGTCCTTTTACATATAATTTAAAGTTTCTCACATATGCATTAATATATTAATGAAAAAAATTAAATATTAGTATAGAGCAAAACTTAATTGAGAGTTTGCATGTACATAATTGTGTATAATGGTGAATATTTTGAATAGAAATTTTGCTCTTAACAGTAATGGATATTTTTTTCTTCAATTAAACCTAAATATCTGGTTTACTCTATTACTTTGCTTTCTAATTATTTTAATAATTATGAATAAATGAATTGCTCTTGATACAAACTATTACATTTCACATTTGAATAAGTACAAATTTTTCCACAGAAATTAAATGTCAACATTTTATTTTTTAAACACTCATTCATGCCTTAGTGCATAGAAAAGTATTATTCTTAGCATATTATTAAAAGTTGGGTAATATGTAACATGTTTGTAATAGTATCTGTTATGTCAAAAATTTGAATATAAAACCTAGACTAAGTGAATTATTAGTAAGTTGAATTTAGGTTTATTTAATAAACATACCCCTTTTGGATTTTAATTGTGGTCTGTTTATGAAACATCATTGGGGCAATCTTCTGTAATAGCACATGCAATTCAGTAGTCCAACCCTCATTTAAGCTACATTCACACCAAGGTGTCGAACCATGAGGCATAAAGTGTTGATTAATCATGAACCTTAGTGTGCAATGTCTGATTGGTTGACACTTCACGCCTTGGTGTGAATGCAGCTTTAAGTTTTTAACAGTTACAACATTTTATGAATTTAATAAATTTTATTTGTATTTATAAAATCTTTTCTAATATTCTATATAATAAATTAAAAATTTTAGTGGCACTTAAACTTATTTTATATTTAATTGTAATAATAAAAACTATTAAAATTGAACATATTGTATCATAAAAATTCCGGTTAAAGTATAATATTGGTTTTATATTCTAGTGTTTGATTAAAACTATTTTCTTAACTTCAATAAGTTTTTATGTTTTTAATGAAATTTTTTTATAATATATTTTCTAGTTTTGTGTTTAAAAATAAATTATTTCTTTTCCCATTTTGCTTCTTCTTAGCACAAGTAATACTGCATATCATATCATTTATTTGTAGCCCAATTTGTCATGTAGTATATATATATATGAACTTGAATCGAAGGAGTATATGGGGATGGGAAGCAACAAGGACTATAATCCCCTAATCACTATATGGGAACAGTTCGTTTTCCCTATTTATACGTCACTAAAAAGGATGCGAGATTTATTTTCCACTCAGTAAGGAAATTGGCGCGAACAAAAACAGGGATTAATAGTATCCCCTGAGTGCCGAGAGAATTGCAGCTAATAAATATCAAAGTTTAAGAGATTGGAGAAATAAAGTCAGATTTTTTTGCAATCAAGAATTTTTGATAAAAAAGCTTTGAATGTGATATTATTTTCGTCGAAATTCAAGTTTTGTCATAGATATAATCTGGAGGTGGAATATTTTCTGTATCTTAAAAGAATGTGTAAAAGGTCATTGGTTTCATTACATATGTTACAGAAAGGATTGGAATCTAAATTGAATCTATTTAACAGGGCGGGAGTAACGATCATTCTGCTGATGATACGAGCTATGAGTATATCCTGTCTTCTATTCTGTGTCCATTTTGTGATAGTTCCAATATCTGGAAAGTTTCCTATCAAATCATAATATTTACTGCTAAAGTAATTTGTTTCTATTAAATGTTTTTTCAGGTTTGCTGGAAAGTTTCCTATCAAATCATAATATTTACTGCTAAAGTAATTTGTTTCTGAGATTAGGTAGGATTGTTTTTTCAGGTTTGCAATGACATCTTCCAGGGATATCCATTCAATAAATTGCGAGAGTTCCGTGGTATTCTTTGCGAGAGAATCCGCTTTTCATTCCATAAAATTCCCGAATGACCAGGAACCCATAAAAATGCGATATTTTGTTTAAAAGTTTGTCTAACAAAAAGTTTCAAGCAAGTCTTTGAATAACATAGGAAGAATGAATGTTAATATTTTTAAGTGAATTAAGAGCCGAAAAACTGTCAGAAATTATTAAAATGTCCTTGTCAACAATAGCTAGTTCATCTATGGCGACACAAATTGCCAAAACCTCTGCTGTGAAAACAGAGTTTATTGGGTTAATGTGATATGAAAAACTTTGATTGCAAAAAATGCCGGCGATTGAAGTTGAGACGTGACTTTTTGAGGCATCCGTGGCTATGATATAGTGATCAGAGAAAAATCTTTGTATACAATCTGAAAAATCATTGACTATAAGTGAAACTGGGTTTTCTTTATTTTGGAAACGGAACTTCTGAAGGAAAATTTCACATAAGGGAGGATCATGCCGTGGCACAATTGGCAAGGTTAAGAGGTGTTCTGGTGAGCAATTATAATTTTGTAGAGTGTTTTCATCTTTGCCAAGTAACTGCAATTCATTATTTTCCATCAAAGGGGAGAAAGAGTGGTTAGCATATTGTTTGATTAAAAACTGCAACGCCAAACGTTTAATTTTATCTGAAAGAATTTCTTGTCCAGACAAGGCAAAGGTTGTATTTTTGGAGTGCCTGGGGACAGGTAATCCCCAATCTCCTTTTGCATGGATTAGTAAAACAAAAATAATTAACTTTAAGAGAGAAAACATAAGAGAGTATTTAATGTGTAAGCAAATGTGTATAAATAAAGTGTGAAATTAGGATGAGCCATAGCTCAGGAGTTGAAAAATATAAGTGTATATTTTAAAAATAAGAAAAAAAAAAAGAAGTTTAAAAATCCTTTGCACTTTGATGACGAAATTCAGTAGACTAGAGTTACTTTAGTCAGAAAATCTCAGGAGTGTGTGTGGTGGAAAGAAAAGGGTAGGAGAGAACAAGAGTCAGAGCCGAGCCTCAATTCGCCACGAAGTCATTGACCGAGAAAGAAAGGAAGAAAATGCCGAGCGCCCTTTTTTCGAAATCGGGAATAAACACCGGGTAAAAGTCACCATTTCGTATTAATTGCGCTCTTTTGAAGCTTGGTCGAGCATTTCGGATAAAAAGGAGGCGGAGTGAAAAATATCGGAGATCGAAAATCGCGGTCGGGATCTACATAATTATGAAATTCTCTTTTAAAAATTTTTGGAAAAAAAAAGTCTAAAAAGAAATGAATGAAAAAAAAAAAAAAAAAAAAAAAAAAAAGAAATTAGAAAAAGAGTATTAAAACTATCCTGGATCTAGATGAATTCTTTTCTGTTGCGGAAAGCTGATAAATTGTTGATTTTTGATTGCTCTAGGTCTTTTAACGGATTTTCTATTGCAGTGATCGTAAGCCATTGGGAGATTAGCGATTAGTGAATTTGTAGATGTGCTGAATTTGATTTGAAAGTTTCTTAACGTAATCTAATATTGGTTCTAAATTTAAACTCATTATGTAACAAGTTCCTGTTTAAATAAAACCTATTTTACATTGGTGATTCTCATTATTTGTTGATTTTAAAAACCTGCAGTTTCCTCAATGTGGCTATGTTAGTGGTAATCCAAATAGGAGACGCACCAAGTTAAAATGGGCCGTAGAATGGAGGTATAAAGTGTGAGTTTACTTCTGATCGAGAGTTTGCTTTTAAAAATTAGGAGTGGTGCAATTTTGTGACTAGCAATAGTGGCTTTTAAGTGCATCTTGAATATATAGTATAAAAAGAAGTCTTCTGTCAAAAATAACCCCCAGGTATTTGTAAACAAAACCACTACTGGTTCGTTAAAGATTTTGATATTTGGCTGAGTAATGGGCTTGATTTTCTTGTCCAGATATTTTTAACAAAATAATATTCGGAGTCCAAATTGGTAATCCCATTGATCCCAGAACAATTCTTAGAACTTTTGTTTGAATTGTGTTATAGGCGTTTAATTTGGTGACCGGGAAATTTTTAATTATTAATGCACTGTAATAAAATGTGCTGAGGATACTACTGTTTGCGATAGTGATAAGATGCTTTGTCCTTATGCCATTTTTCTTTGATGCCAGAAATTTTAGACCGTTAATTTTTTAAGGGCTTTTATACGTAAATTTCTTAAAATAATTTCATTTTGGTTTATTTTTGAAAAGGAATTCCGAGATACTTAGGAGTATCACTCCAGATGAGGGAATTCTGCCATATGTTATCAGGCAATGAAATTGATCTTTTTTTTAAATCAACTATTGTACTTTTTTTCAGCACTAATTGTAAGTTTCCAATAAGAACACCATTTGCATAAATTCTCCAGAGTATTTTGAAGCTGGGTTTGAATATAGGATAACGATTGATGTGAGCAGAAAAGAAAAATATCGTCAGCAAAAATAGAGCAATCAACATTTACCTCAAAGTCTCAAAAATGTCATTAAAAAAAAACAAAAATTGGTGAAAGTACACTACCTTGTGGAAGGCCTTTAAAAGAAGGTTTTGGGTCAGTAACAGTGTTCCTCCATCGAACCTGAAAAGTCCTGTCCTGAAGAAAACCATGAATCCATTTAGCGATGTTTCCCGAGATTCCAATTTGGAGACATTTATAAATTAATTCGTCGATAGGCACGGAGTCATAAGCACTTTTTATGTCGAGACTGATACCGACAAAATATTTTTTTCATTGTGTGCAGTTAAAATTGATTTATAGATGGTATAAATAGCGGTATGATTGTTTCTAAAAGGTATAAATCCATGCTGATTGGTATGAAGTCGTTTGGTGAAAGTCAGAAAATGAACAATGCGATTGGTAATAATGCGTTCAAATACTTTACAAAAAACAGAGGTCAAACAATCGGCCTATACGACGACGTTTTTGTTTTTATCCTTGTTGGGCTTAGGGATTGGAATAATGATAGCGTGTTTCCAGCTCTTCGGAATTGGAGAAAAACTCAATTGTTGATTGAAAAGGTGCAAGATAACTAAAAGGGACGATTCATCCAGTTTTTGAACCGTGCAGCTGGAATGTTATCAGCGCCGGGTGTAGTATTTCTCATTTTCTGGATAGATTTTCGCAGTTCCCAAAGTTCAATATTTTTATTTAAAAACTTATTGTCTATGCTGTAATCCAATGGAATAGGTTCAGAACGGAAGTTTTGTGCTGAAAAATAATTTGCAAATAGATTGCTTTGCTGTTTTGGATTACTAATATATCTATTATTGTGAAAAAGTATTTTGCTATTTTTTATATCAGGATCATTGTGATTAGTTAATTTATTCAGGATGCGGAAAAATAATTTAGGGTTTCTCGGAATATTGCTTATATTTTCCCAGTATTTTTGTTTTGCCCTTTTAATATGATATTTCAATTTACTTCGGTATTTTTGTAGCGAATCCAATCAGGGACCGAAACACTATTCCTGGCCTTTTTCCACATTATTTTTTTCAGATGACAGAAGTTATTACATGCAATATTCCACCATGGAGGGTATTCATTATTAGGCAAAATTTGGTTTTTGGTATTAATATTTATAGTGTGCGAAATTTTTCAGTGACTATTTCAACGGTAGGGTCAGCAATCGATTGAAGAAATTTGTTCGAATCTCTGAGAATTGGATTCCAGTATATGGTTTTAAGATATTTTTATGCATTTGTTAGTTTGGACCATGAAACAACTATTGGTAGATGATCACTTTCAAAGGTACAGTCAGAAACATAGCAATACACTTCGTTTAAGAGAGCTGCCGAACAAAGAGTGAGATCTATAACGGAAGAAGTGAAATTATGGGTGATGTGAGTGGGCGTTGAAGTATTCAGGATAGAAAAATGCGACTGATTCAACCAATCCAAAATTCTTCGCTTTTGGGCGTAGATGTTTTTCCGCCCCAAAAGGGGTGGTGTAGGTTGAAATCCCCAAAAATAAAAGTTGGCGTTTTTAGATTACTGAAAAATTTTGAACCTGATTGATATCAAACCCATGCGGTGCATAAATATTAACAATGGTAAATGTAAAGGTGTGTGACCGAATTTCTATTGCAAGTATCTCAAGGTTTGGGTCTTGAGAATTTTCAAAAATGACACGACCGGACATGTTTGTTGGAATACCTATTAGTAGACCACCTCCTGTTCTGTTGTTACGGTGGGTGCGAAAAAAGATTTTATTAGGAAATGAAAGACGATCATCTGCTTTCAGGAATGTTTCCTGAAAAACCCAAAATTCTGACGTTGTGAAAGGGGGTTGGTGGAGCCAGATTTTCTTATTTTTAAGACTGCGACAATTCCACTGAAGGAATGACATCACCGAAAATTACGAAAATAAAACAGGAAGGTATTATTCCCTAAGAAACTAAAAAGAAAAACCCTTAACTTGGGGCAAAAAACAAGAGGAATATTAATAAATACACTAAAACGACCAGGAACTCCCGGAACAAAAACACCGCAAAAACAGTCTTAATTTGAAGCATTGCTTCCACCTGCATCCCATTGCATGGGATTATTAGTGGGTGGAACAAGGTTGATCATTTGGCGTTTTCTGTTAGGGATTTTTGAGGTCAGTTTGGTGGAATACTGAGACCAGATATTGCACAAGATTTTCGATTGTTTTTTGGAATATTTCAATTAAAAGAGTGGTCTGTTGTTCCATTTTAATTGTAATGTTTTGAACAATACTCTCCACTCTTTGGTTTACTATCTCTTCGATGTTTGGAGCCGTCGTGTTGATTTTAGCAGCATCAGAGTAATGAGTTTTCGATGATTGAGTATATAAACGTCTGGCCTCTCCAATAGTTAGATGGTTTCTGCACTTGAATTCGAGAATTTTTGTTCAAGTGTATGACGTGGGCAGATTTTTGAAGTTGCGGAATGAGGTCCATTACAAAGAATGCATTTTTCCGGACCTTGACACTGTCCTTCATGGTTTACACCACACAGAGGGCAAATTTTCTTGTCACAAACACGTGTTGCATGTGTAAATTCATAACAATGCAAACACTGTCGGACTCTATCAACAAATTGGCGAATTTTTTGATTGGTGAACCAGATCTTTATAGCATCAGGCAAGAAAGTTCCCAGGATCGTAACGAGTACCGGGGAAAATTCTTGGGTAGAGTTTAGTTTAACGAAACGTCGCAACTCAACCACTTCCATATCATTTTTATGCATAATTTCATCTGCTAATTCGGATAATTGTAGATTAGTTGGTATATCAAAGATGAGAAACCGTTCTGTGATATTTTCGAAGGTTACACCCGTAGAAACGGGCGTTTCCTGAATTTTTTCAAGATTTAAAATCTGTGCAGCGCACACCGGATCGGCAGTTGAAAAAGATAAGTTTACCCTGTCTCGAAAATTTCATGTTGGTGATATTATCATGCCTGTTTATGTGTTTTTTATATCTGCCTGAATAAGAAATGGATTTGAACGCGGAATTTTATGTTTTGCATCACTGTGTTGGCATATAATATGAATTTCCTCAAAACTTTTCTGTCCCAACCGCAACACCAGTTCATTAATGGATTTTGAGCTTTTAAAGTAATTGTTATTACTGGAAATCATGCTATTACTGCTTTGGCCGTCATTCATATTGAATTGAGAATTATCCACATCCGACACAAATATTGCCGAATGGCTCAGGTTGACTAGTAAAATTAAACAACCGGAAAGAAGAGAAAACAAAAAAAAAAAGGTAATCTTACCTTACACCTTGAGAAAGACTGAAAAGAGAAATCAATTGAAGATTTATCAAAAACAGATAGACAAACCAGCAAGTGAGCAACGCCCACTTGAAACACAGCTATGAACTGTGTACTCTCGGCACTCAGGGGAACCTAACAAAATCCAAATCGTATGGAAGGAAAAGGATAGTGCTTATCCAAGTTCTTCCAAGCGAAATATTCTTAGAATTTCATTTGCACAAATTTACAATAATTACTTAATTTCAAAGGAATGATTGTGATTAAAAAAAATCTTTTCCTGCAAAATATTTTTAATGCAAAATTTATTTGAAATCTAAGATAAATTTTTATAGCTATAATTTTTTTTTTTTTTTCAAACATCAATAAATATCATAAATTTTTTAAAAAAATTCTGAAGTTATGCAAATATCTGAAGATTACGTTTCAAAGGGTAACTAAAAATTTATCCTTAACTGCTGAATACGATAACTAAACAAGAAATCAGAATCAAAGTGACAATTTGAAGATAATGAAAAGCTGAAGACATCTTTGATCACATCTTTACTGAATTCATGTGATGAAAAAAAATAAACATTTTAAAATAATTTATACATGTGTTTCTAAAGAACTGAAAAAAAGAATTGCTGCAACTAGATTAATAAAAGATTATATGTGATTATGACTCTATAATTATTGGTTAAAATAATAATAATTTACTTATTACTGTATTAAGTATCTTGTTGTTACTCATAAAAAATTAAAAAGGAAATTAGTTCACCATTCACGAGTATAATTGAGTATAATAAGGCCATCTGGATGAGAAATTTGAAAGTTAATTTTCCCATAATAGCAAACGAATGATTAAAAATCACATAAAATAAGCAAAACTACTCTTGTTCTTTAATCATTACTAATGTTAGTAATGCATTTTTAATTTAATACTTTACATGTTATTATTGTTCATGATGAGAATTTTGTAGTAATGTGGAAAGCCATTTTGTTTGGAAGTTAATGGTTTGTGTCTTATGCCCTCACCCACTATTGACAAGTATAAAAAAACTTCTGAAATTGTCTGAAATACTACTGAAAAGTCTAATTTTCAGTTAGTATTTATAAAAATGTTAAATTTTATAAAAATGTTAATTTTAAACATGTCTGGAATTATTATGGTTGCCCTGTATAAATTTCACTCTACATTTTGGAAGTTGAACAATGGATGCAGAATGAGTATAATTTGTGTGTCTTGGATATGTGAAGATTTCAGAGTAAAGCCATCTCTGTACTTCTGTGTATATCAATTTAATTGATTTTTAATTAAAATATTTTTGCTAGTTATAGAACATATATGAGATCTAAAAATATTATTGTAGACTTTCCTTGTCAACTTCAATCTTCCTTAATTGACTTTAACATTCTATTCAAGTTTGAGGGTTCTTTGAAAAAAAAAATGTAAGTTACTGGATTTACAATAATAAAATCATAAAGTAATCAAATCATTAAATATGATGGATTAAATCCTAAATTCCTAAAGGCATCCATCAATCACAAGGCTGAAGATATTCGAAGAAAGATTAAAATCAAAATTTTACCAATAATGTTTCAAATGATCAGTGATAAATTGTTCCTCATGTCGAATTAAGTAAATTTTCCACATGCACACACAACTTTTAGCAAACTACCTCCTTTGTGAAATATGCAATTGTTGTGAAAAGTTGTTATATTGTATTTTAAACTATATTTGATGTTTTTAGCATTCTATTTAATTTACTGTTTTTTATTAAATTACAAATAAACTTATTGTTCATTTTGTATTTCAGAAAATTATGTCTTATCATACCTTGCACGATCACCTAGATTAGCTACTTTTGTTACACAGGCACTTGTTCAGCTTTTTCTCGACTTACTAAAATTGGATGGTTTGAAACTTCAAAAAAAGAATATCCATTTCGAAATATTATTTCACAGCTTAGTGGATTTTTACAGGTTTGTATTATTTATTTGATATTTATTGAATAATTTATGTACTACATTATAAATTTTAAATTCTGTTTACCAGAACAGAGCTTATTTATGAAAACTTTCATTATCATAAAAACTCTTAATAGTTAGTTAAGTTATAAAAAATATATATTTTAATTTAACTTATTATTTTCTGTAGTTTAAATTTTAATTATTATTTTAGTGAAACAGAATTATTAAACCTTTTTGCAGTTATTAAATTTTATTTGTACTCATTATACACTGAAGTGACAAAAGTCATGGGATAGCAATATGCAAATTTTCAGATGGCAGTAGCATCGCGTAGAACACGTATAAATGCGCAGTGCTTTTGCAGAGCTTTCATTTCTGTTCAAGTTATTCATGTGAAGAGGTTTTGACATGATGATGACCGCACGACGGGAATTAACAGACTTTGAACGCGGAATGTTAGTTGGAGCTAGACGCATGGGTCATGCCATTTTGAAATCGTTAGGGAATTCAACATTCCCAGATCCACTGTGTCAAGAGTGTGCCGAGAGTATGAAATTTCAGGCATAACATCCCACCATGGACAGCGCAGTGGTCGACCGCCTGCACTTAACGACCGAGACCGGCGACGTCTGCAAAGAGTCGTAAATTCTAACAGACAAGCAACACTGCATCAAATAACCGCAGAAATCAATGTGGGACGTACAAGGGACTTGTCTGTTAGAACTGTGCGGAGAAATTTGGCTTTCTTGGGCTATTCCAGCAGAAGACTGACTCGAGTGCCTTTACTGACAGAACGACATCGCTTGCAGGGACTCTCGTGGGCACGTGAGCATATCGGTTGGTCCCTAGAGGAATGGAAAACCGTGGCCTGGTCCGATGAGTCACGATTTCAGTTGGTAAGAGCTGATGTAGGGTTCGAGTGTGGCGCAGACCCCACGAAGCCATGGACCCAAACTGTCAGCAAGGCACTGTTCAAGCTGGTGGTGGCTCTGTAATGGTGTGGGCTGTTTTTTCATGGCATGGACTTGGTCCTTTGGTGCGACTTGACCGAACGTTGACTGGAAATGCTTATGTTCAGCTACTTGAGATCACTTGCAGCCATTCATGGACTTCATGTACCCAAACAACGATGCGATTTTTATGGATGACAATGCACCATGTCACCGGGCCACAACTGTTCGCGATTGGTTTGAAGAACATTCTGGACAATTCCAACGAATGATCTGGCCACCTAGATCGCCCGACATGAATCCCATCGAGCATTTATGGGGCATCATCGAGAGGTCTGTTCGTGCCCAAAATCCTGCACCATCAACGCTTTCACAATTATTGACGTATATCGAGACAGCATGGCTCAATATTCCTGCAGAAGACTTCCAACTACTTGTTGAGTCCATGCCATGTCGTGTTGCTGCACTTCGCCGGGCGAAAGGAGGGCCGACACGATATTAAGAGGTATCCCATGACTTTTGTCACTTCAGTGTATGTAATTGTTAATATTATATACAGTGTTATTATGTATGTTCTCAATTAAATAAAATGATATGAATACACATGCTCTGTATTTAAAAAAAAAAAATTCTGAATGGTAAATCTTAAAAGTTTCACAATATTTTACAAAATATTATAACAGTATAAATATATATTTTAGCTTTTCTTAGTCATTAGAAAATGATTCATATAAAATAATTAGTTTACAATACTAAATTATGTTTTGAAAAAAAAAATTTTTTTTTTTGTTTCAATTTAATATTTATTAAAAATAATATAGTTCTACCAATTTAGTTTAAAACTACAGAATTTCAATTTTATATTTATTTTATTATATCATATTTAAAAATAAAATTTTTTTATTATAGAAAAAATTGCATTTCAGCAAAAAAATATTTAACGTCTATAAATTATACAAAATATCAAAATCATATTTAAATATTTGTATTAAATTTTTGATGAATATAAACATATCAATCTATTGAGTGGAAAATAAGATTATAATTGAAAATGTAATATAAAATTTAAACCATTTAAACAAAATTATTACTAAGTTTAAAAGAATGTACAAATTGATAAAATGAAACAGATTTACTAGTTAAATATCATTTTTCAAAATCTCACATGGATGCTGTAGAGCATCTTAAGGAATGTTTCCCATGTGCATGCTTAAATCATCCTCAGTACAACCATTTAGCTTCCAATCTGAAAGGACAACGAACTCTCTCAAATGCTTGTCTGAAAAAGTTCCTTTCAAGTCTATCATACCTCTGCAAACTCCTGGACAGAAAGTCTGCCTTTCTGCTCAAAGCAGATAAGCAGATCCCTGGGATTTCCTGAAAACCACCTCCCTTGGCAATCTGCAATCCATCTTGAGGAGGTACATAGGAAACTTCCAAAGAATATGCATTTAACATGCAATTTGGAAGAATTTGTGCTGGATGCAATGTGACATAAAATATTCTGCATTCCTTTTGAGGAGAAAAAAGTGTTTGATAGATATGATTTTTTAGTCAATCTACTTAACCTGATACCTTATGAAACATTTATTTTTCAATTTAATAATGAAAGTATGCAAAGCAAATCGTTTTTTCACTCTTCCGTGATATGATGAACAATCAGAGATGAGTGAAAATAATCCAAAAGCACAACTATTAACTTTCAGAAACATTTTTGAAATTGTTTTGTTGCAAACCATAGTAATGTTCTTAAATGTTTATTTTTGACTTACATTAAATATTTTTTTTAAGTATTCATATTATTTTATTCTATTCTACCTTTTATGCTATTTTTTTTCGAAAAAGACACTGAAAAATTATATTTTTTTAAAAGTATTTTAATTTTTATTTTACTTATTTTAACATATTCTTTTTACTTTATAGGGTCCTGTTGAATATTGTGTTATAGGTGTACAACTATTGTCTCAAGTTACTTGTGAAATCAATCAAATTAGTGAGGTAGGTAAATACTTCTATTATTATTATTGAAAGTTTAAATCCAGATATAATCATATTTATATATAAGGTGAAATTTTTTTTAATAAAAGACAAATTTTTGAATAAGATATAAATTCTTTTACATAGATTTAAAATGTAAATTATCCGAATTTACAGAGATAATATAATTTTTATATTTTTTTCGTTTTTTTATTTAATGTAAATATTCAGATTAATTTTGTAAGAAGTATATCTCTCACAGAAATCTTAAAGGAAGAAAATTGTGCAGAAGTATTGAATCTTTATATTAAGAATATAAATATTTTATTTTTAGTCTGAAGCCAACAAATCATTAACAAAACAACGCAAGACTGCAACAACTTTCAGAGATACAGAATTATATGAAATATTTCAATTGGGTTGTGATTTGCTGAGGAGAGCACTAGAAAGCTGGAAAACTGTTTCTTTTAAAGATGACACAGAGGTGAAGTATAAAATGCTATATTATTTTTTTATCCAGAATAGATGAACTTGAAAAATATATACTTTAAAAGAATATTTTTTGTAGGCTGTCATCTACACAAATCTATCTGACTTCAAACATAATTCTAACTTGTGGAAATTTTACTTGTTTATTGCTTTACTTTTGTAGGTATTTAAAAACTGTTAATTGCTGTAGAAAGAAGAATAAAAGATTAATGTTTTCATTATTTCGCTTTTTTTTTTTTTTTTTTTTTGAGGTTTCGAATATTTTAAAATTTCTGAAAATACACAGATGAAACTACTTTCAAATATATGGAAGGGGAAAACTTGAATTAACATAGATATATTTTTCCCTTTTTAGTTGCATATGTTTTAATTTATAACTTTAAATCAAGAACCTAAATTGATATTTTTAGTTTCTACATATACAAGGCTTTTTATATACACTTGCCAGAAAAGTCTACGTACAAGCACATAGCACATATTCAAAATTGAAAAAAAATCATGTTTTAATAATGATATTAATTTTATATTGTATTCAATTTATTCTTTACACAATTCATTAGCATTTAATAACAATTAAAGAAATACAATACAATTTGTGTTTAAAAAATAACAATTAAAATAAGGAATATTAGAAATAGCTGCCTGAAAAAGTCTGTGTGCAGATGAAAAAAAAGCATCAAAAATACTTTCTATTGGCTTTCAACTAAACTTTAATAGGTGGTTGGATAACCCTTACGTCTGAGAACCTCTGCTAATCGTTTGGGCATAGAATGGACGAGTTTGAGGTCTCCTCAGAAGAAATGTTATTCCATTCTGTGATTATCACTCTCTTTAACATTTCTTTTGCAGTATTCTTGTGCTGTCGAATATTTCGCTCCAACAACTCCCATAAATGCTCAATGGGGATTAAGTCCGGCGATTCTGGAGGAGAATGCAATTGATTTTTGATATTGTACAGAAGCCAGAGCTTAACATTGTGGGCAGTGTGCTTCGGATCATTGTCCTGTTGAAACCAAAAGTCATCTCCTAGGTTCAAGTCCTGTGCGCTCTGTTTCAAATTTTCTTTTAAAATATTGATATATCCCATATGGTTTAATGTCGACTCTATAAAGGTTAGACGACCTACGCCGTTGGCAGCCATGCACCCCGGACCATTATACCACCTCCACCATGCTTAACTGTAGGCACAAGATTCTGCTTCTCAAAAGCCATACCTTGTTTTCTCCATACCAGCTTATGTCCTTTTATGCCAAATAGGCAAAACTTGCTCTCATCAGAGAATAGTACTTTTTCCCAAAATTGTGGAGACTTATTTACATACTCATTTGCAAAATGCAAACGCTTTTGCCTATTTGCAGCTGATATGTGTGGCTTCCTGCGAGCAACACGGCCATGATACCCAGCCTTTTCAAAAATTTTCGTATGGTGTCTTCATGGAGTGTTTTTTTAAATCTCTCTCTAACGTCATTTGTAATCTGAAAGGCACTTATACGTGGATTTAAACGTACGGACTTGAAGACATATCTCTTTTCACGTTCAGTCAGCTTAGATGGACGTCCAGAACGTGGCTTTGAGATTATAGACTTCAATGAGGTGTAATTATTGATCACTCTTTGGATACAGGAATGAGTTCTTCCAACAATCTTGCCAATTTCCCGAAGAGTTTTGCCTTCATTCCTAAGTTTTATGATGATCTTTCTTTCTTCAGGAGTAATCTCCTTGCCTTTTAAATCTATTGTGATTTACTTGCCACAAATCTTGAAAACATAATATTTTAACTACTATCTCATAAAACTGAGCAAGTGGTTAAAGTTAATTGAAGTTTGATTTGCACATTTCATTATATTTATTTTTGTACGCAAACTTTTACTGGTAGCAATTTGTGTTATTTTTTATTTCAATTGTTATTTCTTAAACACAACGTGTGTTATATTTCATAAATTATTATGAAAAGTTAATGAATTGTGTAAGGAATAAAATAAATACAATATGAAATTATTATCATTTTCGAAATATAATTTTTTCGTTCTTGAATATTTGCTATGTGCTTGTACGCAGACTTTTTCTGGCAAGTGTATATTACTGCTATGTATTATTAATTTGTAGAATATTTCGATGGCATGTGCATTCATTCTTATGTAATTTTTATTAATTATTTTTGTTTGCTTTTTTCTTTTCACTATTTCCATTGTTTAAGAATTTTTTCTAAACTACAAATTTACTGTAAGAATTGGCAGAATGACTTTTGTAAAAAAAAAGTAAACCTCATGTAAAAAATTAAATTTCCGAAGTGTTATCCTGAAAGTGGATTTTTATAAAAAAAATTGCATAATTAATCAGCCTAGAATACCTACAGTCTGTCATTCTTTTTAATTTTATTTGAGTAAAACAAAATATTAAAACTTTAAATGAAGAACATAATTAGATAGCAAAATTTATTGGTGGAAGCAAAATAATAACAAGTTAATAATAGGAAAATTTATTAGTGAAATTTTTTTTTTACTTTGTCATAATACCAAAGAACAATGTATTGTCACTGAAATATTTTTTATCATCTGTATGCAAAAATATTTATAATCCTAATCTTTAAGAATACCCAAAATTAAAGCAGAAGATGGGGGAAGTTTCCTACAAAGAAAGGGAGGGGGAAGTTTCTCTGTCGTTGCCATAATTGTATGAATTCCGATTAATGAATTAACAGTAATAAAATACTTTTGGATTAATTAGGGACTATGTATAAAAAGAAATACAAATACTTCTACAGAATTTTAAAAAAAAAAGGGAATTTTTCTAACTTTGCAATTAAAAGAATTAAAGCAAATTGGAGAAATATTATACCAGCTTTCAGAGAAAATTGAAAATGTTATGCAATTTTTTAATTGAAAAGTAAGATTCAATCTTATTCAGTAATTTGCATCTAATAATTTGTAATCTCTTTAAATACATTTTTTTAAATAAATTTATTTGCTATAATCAATTTATAACATTTATTTAAACCAAGGATACTCAGATTGCTATCTTTTAAGAAACTGTAATCTAATATCAGCATTTAATCACTTTGTTGATTTTGAAACAACTTAAATAGATTTATTTAGCTATTTGTTTAATAATGTATCCAAACTGTGTGGTTTGAATTCTTTGGTAACATATATCCTGCATACATATTGGTATCCTGACAAATTTAATCACAAACTAAAAAATTGTTTCTCTAAAAAATAGTTTTGTAACCAGACCATGTAGACCAGACCATGCCTGCTGCAGTTGATTTAAACAAGCCACTTTCTCTTTTAAATTTACCTCTTATAAATTCCAAATACAGTGTCGAAGGTTAACATCAATGTTCACGGTCCTCTAGGAAGGAATATTTTTATAATTTATTTTTGATGCTAGGACTTTCTGGAATTGATTTCTATTTATTTTTAAAGCTGGCTTGATTTTAGAAATTCAAAAGGTTGCTCATGGATTTCCCAAATTTATAAATATTAATTCGATATAATCCATTCTTCCTTTTCTGTACTTTATTTCATTAATTTTCTATGAGGTAGGTGAAGGTAACTGATTGTAAACTATTTTTTTTTTTTTCATTCAGATGCATTATATCAATGCATATTCATTAATTGAGATTGAATTATTTTATGGCACTTTGAAAATTATTTCTTATACAGTTGTATAAATATTTCTTTGTTAACTCAGTAAAAACTTATTAACTGTAAATTTGGAAAATTCAATTGTAAATCTATTTTGCAGACGAAAAGTATTTTTTATTGTCGTATTAGTAAAAAATTGATAGATTGAAAATTCACTCGATAAAACCGCATATAAATAATCACCTCCACCTATTAGATGTAAAGATGAAAATTGTTTGCAAACGTTTTAACTGTTGTTGAGTTGAGGCTATATGTATTTTTATAATAGAAGTAAAATGGAATGTATGTGCTGTACTAAATTGGTGCAAGTGGATAAAAAGACTCAGTACAAAGTACAAATTAATTAAAAATGCAATCTGTTAGTTTAATTGTATTTACATAAAATATGTCTGTTGAACGTTTTTTTCTTTTTTTGTTTGATGCATATTTATTTTTCCAATTTATTAAATTTTTAGTATCATATATATAAAAGTTTTGATATCATTTTGACATTAAAGAAATCTCTTATAGTTTGAAGGTTTGATAAATCTTTTTTAACTTAAGATCTTAACTACTTTTTCAAAAATGAAAACTTTAAATGGTATAAATTTGTAAAAAAAAAAAAAAAAAAAAATGTGAATTGGTACATGCAGTCTGCATATTATATGGCATTGTGGATTATATAGATTGTTTTATCTGTCCTGCCCATAATCGTGATTGCAGATTGTTGGCTGCAGAAAATTACGGTAATTCAAATCTATGTAGTTAAGTAGAAAAGCTCATCAAATCAAAAATAATAATAAAAAAATATATAATATTAATATATATAGTATGAAAATAAAAAATAAAATATTTAAAGGTGTTTGAGTTAACATCTTTATGTAAGATGATAAATTAAACACCTTTAAGTACGTTTAAAAGTAGAAAATTCTATTATTTAGTTTTAATTAAAATTTTTAATAAGCAGTACAATTTATGCTTGATAATTAAAAATGAACTTTTTTGTTGCCAAAAATTAAAAATAACACTTATCTATAAACAAAAAAATTGTGAAAAATTTTTTAATCGTTAGTAAGGAAAATGGAATTATAAGCAATATTTAAGCATTAAAGTGTGTCTAGATGTTAAATTCAGAGTGAACCTAGTAGTTATGATTGTTAAATTTCTATGTTAATAATTAACGATAAATTTTAAGTTTGTGTGATTGTAAATGCTATCCATCTGCAGTTATCACCACAATTCTTCACATTAAAATTTGATTGTTGTTTTTACAAAAATTCAGTTAAAAGTAAATGTTGTTATATGCATTGCATTTTGATCATTTATCTTTCCCCATCTTAGAAATGTGGTGTAAAATATGCCAATTAAATTTTTTTATTAATTAGATACTGCTTTTAAATCATTATATAGTTTTTGTTCAGTTTCTTTGTTATTTAAAAATATTATGAATTTAAATTTAAATATGTAATAAAAATTTTCTTTTTTAATATGTAGCACAACTTGATGAGCAATTTGCTTCGATTAGCTTATAATTGCATATCTTTTTTTGACTTCATTGGAACATCACCAGATGAATCATCAGATGATTTGTTTACTGTACAAATTCCAACTAGTTGGAGACCTGCTTTTTTAGATTTTAACTCCCTGCAACTTTTTTTTTTTTGATTTATATCACTGCTTACCTCCTGGTCTTTCTTCAATGGTAAGGAATTATTTTCTGTTGTCTTATAATGTTCAGCTATTAAAAAAAGAATTGCAAACTTTTGAATGAAAAGAAATATTGATTTTTAAAATTAAATAAAAAACTGCATGAAGACTTGACTTGACTTGGCGCTTTGAGATGTATGCTCGCTGACGCTGCTTTATCTCAAATTATCCTAATGTTTTTATTGTCAACCAAATTTGCAGAAGTGTAAATAAGACCTCCTTAAAATACACTCAAAAATTTAAAATTCCAAAATCATTGAAAAATTCGAAAACACTGAAATCACTTCGAAATTTCAGGAGTCCAAAATTCCTTCTGAAATACCATAAACGTTGTCGACACTTTCTAACAATCAAAAGAATAACAATAAAAGAAGTATATTTGGACATGAAAGGAATGGATAAAAATACTAATCAAACGATGAAGCATTTTAGCATTTAAACGATGATTTAGAACGCATGAAGTACTACTAGTACTTGAAACGAAAAATGAAAATGAGCTAACACGAAAAAACCAATATGGGGTACCCATAGAAGACGGGTTACGAGACTTTTCGTAGGAATTGTAGAATTACTGTTGTTTTATAATAAGCATCTTCAGACATATCGAATAGCCATGAGTATGAAAGAACTTTATAACCAAAAGCACTTTGGAGTTTGTTTCGAGGAATTTCATATTTTTTGCATTGGAACAAAATGTGTTCCACTGTTTCTGGAGTTTTTGCAGATTGAACATAATGGAGAAGAGGTTAGGCCAAATCTGTGGAGTTTTGCGTTGCAAGGATATGTTTTTGTGCGGAACCTGGATATAAGAGTATCTTCCCTTCGATGATTAGGAAAAAGTCTATGTGTAGGTTTAATATTATTCAAGTGCATGAGTTCCTGAGCATATTTGCTACCCTTCCACTGTTCCGTTGCTTTTAAGTTGTGCTTTCTTTTTTAGTTGAAAGATGAGATCTTCCGGTGAAATCCAATGAAAGATTATTGAATCTGTTGCAGATTTCGCGAGGGAGTCTGCTAGTTCATTTTCCTTAATACCAACATGTCCTGGGGACCAGATTAATTCAATTGATGAAATACTATTGCTAAGATCTTGAAGTTTATTACCCAGAAACTGAATAATACGATTAGAATGTATGTTACAATTTTGTAATGCTAGAAGAACGGATAGACTATCTGTGAGAATAATATATTTATGAGCAGAATGAACATAAGTAGAAAGAATTAACAGGAGTGCTAGGGCTTCTCCTGTGAACATACTATTATGATTTGAAATCTGTCCAGATAAAGACTCTTGTGAAAAGAATTAATGATTGCTATTGAATGTTTAAGTTCTGTCTTAGAGGCGTCGGAGGCTAAAATGATTCTATCTTTTACAATGTTCATTTTTGTATTGTTCAAAGAGAAATTTTATGATATGATGAGGCAACTGTTTGGTTTGAAAAGGTAAATCGCCAAGATGAAAAGTGACTTTCGAATTTACTCTAACTGGCGGAAAATTAGGAAATAAAATAGAGGCTGGATGTCTAAATTGTTTAAGAGATCAGCAAAAAGCATTGTAAAGAAATGGGACATTTTAACCTTGGAGTTTTATTACTCGATCTAAGATAAATGGTGAGTGGAGACGAGGAATCAAAAGAAATTTGTTTAATGAAAAAGCGCTCTGCAAGCATATGCAACCTCTGAAACAATGAAAAGTTGATCAGTTTCTTTAAGTAAAACTGGAATAGGTGTCCACCTCGGGAGACCTGCTGCAATACGCAAAGCCAGATGATATAAAGGGCTAAGTATTTGGAAGTCACTATGGCTAGAGGAGATAAAAATCGGAGCTCCATATTCCAGTAAACTATGAATAGTGGTATTTGTAATTTGAATTAAATGATAGGATCGATAACCCCAGGAATTAGCAGCAATTGCTTTAAGAACATTTAATTTTTTAATAACTTTCCTTTTAAGATACTGGAAATGTTGTTTGAAAGTGAGGTTATAAGAGAATATGATATCTAAAATACGTGTATGTTGTTTCCAAGGGATGCGGATATTATAAATATGCAGTTGTTGAGCTGGTTGTTGTTTTTTATTGGGAAAGTTAACCGCTTCGCACTTTTCTGGTTGAAGGGTAAATTTCCAGGTTTCACACCATTGGATTATTTTATGAAGTGTTATTTGAAGGTTATGAAGGACTTTTTCCAAAGAATGATCACTGCTAAAAGAAAAATATCATCAGCATACAATAAGCATTCCGTATGTTCAGGAATGATCTCAAATATCTCTCATATAAATGGTAAAGAGAAAAGCACTGAGAACACTCCCCTGCTGTACACCACGAGTGGAAAACAATTTCATAGAATCAGAGTTTCTCCAATTGACATAAAAATTCCTGTTATTAAGGAAATTGTTTATCCATCTGGCAGCAGTTCCCTTTATGCCAACCTGTAAAATTTTTATAGATAAGGCCATCTCTCCAAATTGAGTGATATGCGGCAGAAATATCCAACTTAAGAAAAATACAAAAATTTTTGGCGTTTTTGGCTTCAATTATTTTTTATGATGCAGTAATGACAATGAATACATACAATCTTTGAAAGGAATAAATCCAGAGTGATTGGGGTGGAATTTATCATGAACTGTGAAGTGAATGATTCTTTTGAGAACAATACGTTCAAAGATTTTACTAACAATAGAAGTCAACACGATAGGGCAAAAGGAGGTAGGGGAAGTGCTGTCTTTTTCCGGGTTTTAGGATAGGAATAATTTTTAGCTGTTAGCCATTCCTGAGGAACATTACCAGTTAACCAAATACTATTGAAGATATTAAGCAGATGAAAAAGATAAGAATCAGGAAGAATTTTAATAAGTTTTTGCAGGTATATTGTCACTGCCAGGAGAAGTATTAGGAGCAGCGCGATAGCATCTTTTAGTTCGTTAAATGTAATTGGTCTATTATAATGTTGGTTGTAATTGTCAGAAAGATCAAATGGAATAAACTGATGGTCGAAGATTTTATTAAACTGAGTAGCTAATAAATTAGCTTTCTTAAGTCGGGTCTGAAATGAAAGAATTATTAGAATGAAAAATTTTATTGCTATCCAGAATATTGTTTCTATTATGAATAGCTTTAATGATTTTATAAATTTTGCCGTTATATCCGGTAGAGGAACACACAAAAATCCCAATATTGTTTTTTAAGATCTGAGATGTAGTGATGAAGTTTGGCAGAAATTTTCTTATATGAAATCCATAAATCTTGAGAGAGTTGAGATCGAGCTTGATGTAATAATTTGTGTTTCTGTTTTAAAAGATTATTGCAGCAGGAGTTCCACCACGGGAGGTTTTGACTGTGAGAGGTTTTATGAAGTTTTTTGTTGTTAAGGAGAGCCTGAGTTAAGAAAGAATGTAAATCTGAGTATGAAGAAAAGGTGCAATCAAGATTTTTCTGATCTTGAGGAAAAGATGGACTTTAGACCATAATATGATCGATCTACAATTTTTTTGTGAAGCAGAAAGTTGAAACGATAACTGTATCGGAAGGTGATCTCTGTCGCAGGGATCGGAGTGAACAGCAAAGGAAATATTAGTGTAAATGTCTTCGCTGGCAATGGAGAGAGATCAATAAGCGATGTAACAGTCGGAGTAATATGAGTGGGAGTGTTAGTATTAATAATATTAAGATTATTCTGAAGAATCCAGTTGATCAGTATTTCTGAACTAGTTGTAGAAGAGGTGGATCCGAGAATGGGATGATGAGAATTAAAATCTCCGAGAATAATACAGTTAGAAGGAAGTTGTTGACTAATTATATCCAGCCATTCAATAGTGAAAATACCCCTTGGAGAATAAATGTTAACGATAGTTATAGTTTTATGTGAAATATGAATTGTAACTGCTTGTATTTCGTTATCAGAATCCGGAAGGTTGGCCAGAGTAAAAACTCTGCTAGGAAAAATAGAATCAACTGCAATTAAAAGACCTCCTCTGCGTGTATTGTCAGAGCGATCTGTTCTATAAATTAATTTCCCCGGTAGGTGAAAATGATCCTCAGAATTAAGAAATGTTTCTTGTATTGCTAACACTGACATTGACGAAAAAAAATTGGATCAGATATGGACGTTTGGCTCGAATGCTACGAGCATGCAATTGTAGCACATTAAACATTATTGTAGTTATTAATATAAAAGTTTATAAAGATTGATCAACAACAAAGAAATAAAAAAATCCAATGAGTCCAAGATGCAAAATTATAATTTTCTATAACAGTAATTAAGTTAAACTAGAAGTAAAGAAATTTAAAGAAGGATAATCTTGATCTATCGACTTTTTTCCCGTAAAATCGAAAGTCTTGCGCGGTTTTCAAAACTCTGGTTTTTAGTTTTAATCTTTTTCTTTTCCTTACCCGAAGATGTTAATTTTTTTGTCATTGGAGGTAAAGAGAGTTTCTTTATCGCTTGATTTAGGAATTTATACTAGTTATTATATTTTCTGTGAGAACTTTTAATGACTCCTGGAAATTGGATGCTTGTGCATGACAAATTTCTTTCACTAAATTTTGAGTTTCCATGGCGTGCTGTTGAAATAATGTAGTAATTTCTTCTTTAGTCATGTAATTAGGTGGAGAAGATATTTTTACTTTAGCGGAAAATGAATCTTCTTTCGGAACGCGATATATTCTTCGCGCTTCTACAAAAAGAAAGCCTGTTGAGGGTTTTGAATTTTAAAAATTTTTCTTCTGCTTTACGGCTAGGACAATTCATGTCTGTGGCCTTATGAGTTTCGCTACAGTTTATACATTTGGGAGTTTGTTCGGTACATGTATTAACATGATGATTGGAACTGCAGAATTCACAAGTAAGAGATTTTTTTTGCAAATTGAGGCGGGATGAGAAAAACGAGTGACAATTTCGACATTGACGTGGTTTATCCACAAATAGCGAAATTTTTTGCTGGGTTAGCCACAGTCTTATGTATTCAGGTAATATCGTACCCAAAATTGAAACTAAAACCGGAGAGGTGAAAGTCGGAGTTGTTCTTTTACTAGCAAATCTTTTGAGTTCTATTACAGAAACCCTATTTTCTTCTTCCAATTCCAAAGCAAGTTCAGAAAGTGGAATGTCTGTTGGGATGTTATGTAATAAGAAACGGGTAGAAATCTTTTCCGGGTAAAGTGATGCATTTACAGGAAATCCCAATATGGCTTTAATATTTACCAGTTCTTTAGCTGTATCATAGTGAGAGGTTGAAAACATAAATTTATTCTGTCTAGTGATACGCATGAACTCAATGTGTTTTAACGTGCTCATTTTAGAAGAAATGTTATCTTTTAATATTTTAGGATGAGCCCTTGGAATTGAGCCATTTGTCACCTCAAATACGATTACAAATGAGTGCGCTCCATTTTCATGTGCTAAATGCAATTTGGATGTGATATCTCTAGAAGAGATAAATTGAGATCTATTTCCGTGGAAAAATCCATGCTGTTAGAATTACTATTTTTTCTGCCATTTCAGACCTCTAAGTATGCCCACTTAGAGAGTGAGGCCCTCCTTTACGCTTTAAAACATTAACCACAACCTTGGACAAATTATGAAAAAAACAAACTAAAGTTTACCGGTAACCTACCAGGTGAGAAATCCAATAGATTTCAAAAAAATAAAGAAAATTTTTAACTTACGAAACCCGAGACAAAAAAAAGAGTTCAAAAAAGAAACCTGTCACCAAGCACACACCAAAACAGCTCAAGTCGAAAATCCGAAGTCACAATAGTAATTTTAGTTTACCAACGTATCACTGCATGAAGTAAATAGCATTACTTGAACAAAAAATAATTCTCTGACTGATCTGTTTTAACTTAACTTTGATTTTGTATAGTTTAGTAACACTATAGATGAAACATGGAGTTAATTACATATTGTCATCTAGAACCTTATTTGTAACGATTAGTTGAAAGCATTTTCTTTATATAAAATTTTTTTCTAATCTATTTACTGTATAACATTTAAATTTTTAGTGAGCTTAACCTCTAATTAAAAATCATAATTATGCTTTGAAATTATTAAATCTTGTGAAATGAAATTAAAAAAAAGCAGAGAAATTTAAAACTTATATGATGTATAATTTATTAGAGTTGAATATTTTTTTTTACTGTTGATTTGAAATTAATTTCATGAAAATAGTTGTGTACGAAAAAGAAATGAAAAGAGGATCTACAATCCAAATAGTAATGTTGTACATAGATTTGTATTAATGGCCTTAAAGTATCTGAAGCAGAGCTGTCAATGCATTTTTTTTTTTTAATAAAACCCAAGATTAATAAGCTGGTAACATTCACAAGAACCAAAGATAAAAAAAAATATTGTTTTAAAGTTATTAAATTAAATAATTATATACTTTAAATAAATATTAATTTAACATTTGAAATTTTATTTTATTAAATTTGAATTATTTTAATTAACTAAATTTCTTTTATGATTCATAAAATCATAAAAGAAATTTAGATGATGATTATTTTGATACCATGGATTTACTTGAATTTTCTAGAATCCCTATACACTTCAGTAACTGGAGTCCTTGTCGTTTTTATCCTGTTTTAGCCAATCCTTAAATACAGTTTCATTAAGCTATTCTACTTTAAAACGCTATGCATACCATTTATTTATTTTTTTTCTGTGTATTTTGTTAATTGAACTTTAATTAAAATGTATTCATCAATTATAACTAGTGCAAAATTTATTAAATAAGTTGTGGATTTTAGACAACACAAAACTGCAAAAATAAATTAAAGAAAGCTAAAGTATATGTAGTAAGGTAGCATTAGGGTTAACATTTTTAATATTTTTATTTAAAAACAAAAATCAAGCTGAAGCATTGTAAGAAATGTAACACAGACTTTATAGAGTGTTTAATCAGACTTTTATTCTAGGAAGACTATAACATAGTCTAAATATATGTTTTTTCACTTTGTAAGAACTATAAAATGCATCCATTTCCTCAATAAGACTTAAACCCAAGATTTATATTTTTATAATAAAATTTCAACCTTCAAGTAAAAACTCAAGTTTATGGAGTAGAAACCTAAGTAATAGCGACCCTGATCAGCAATATAATCAGCTATTAGTAATGTTTATGATTATTTAGGCTTATTTTCATAATAAAGTATTTTAATTGATAAAAAAGTTTCTTTTGGCTTATAAATATATATTTAAAAAAATTAATAAAGTTATCTGAAGATGTAGATTATTATATCGGTATTAATTATTAAACTAGATAAAATTCTGTGAAAATTTTAAAGGTGCCTGTGTTGTGCTAATTTATTATAACATTTTTAATTTTCTAATGTGATTTTTTGATTATGTGATTAGGCATTTTTTTTCTATTCTTAACGATAAAAACTGTATATTATTTATATTTCTGCATATTCCTGGAATATTAACTATTTCTATATCTTATAGTTAAATTCAAAGGTTGTAAATAATTCTTTTTTATAGGCTCTGCTTTGCATAGTTCAAATAGCATCTGTTAGAAGAACTCTTTTAACAATGAAGAGCGTGCTAAGTACTTGGCACAGCTTGTAAATGGTATAAAAATCAATTCTTGAGAACCCTCAAGTGAGTATATCAGTTAATTTTACTTGATTAGGAGAAAGTTGTTGCTTTTAGAAGAAATAAATCTATTGTATTCGCTCAAATGAGTTTTTCTTAAGCATTTATTTCTTTTATATAATGTAAATAGTTAACTATCTTTTTTTTAACTAAAATTTATGTTTGGAAATTTGTAATGGCTTTATACCAGTTTTCGCAAGTGTTAACTAAATATTTATATTTGGAAAACAATGTTTCTTTAATAATTATTTTTTTCAGTTGTGCTGTAGGAAAATAATTGTGCACATTTTAAAATGGCACTTTGCTTTGAAACAGTCACCTGTATGTTGGCATGTCTACTAGAGTTGTGGAACTAATGTCCCCTATTATAAAATGTCTATTCGTTATAATCTGAGACTAACTGCAGCTCCCCTACTGATGAATTTTGAATATTAACTATTTTATTTTATAACATATTACAAAAAAAGTGTTGCAAATGTCACAACTGTGAGCAATTTAATATTAAATGATCAAATCACTGATAACTAGAAGCCTTAAAATGCAAATCACATAATATACAACCACTGTTCTAATTATGCCATGAATAACTGCTCAACTACAATTATAGAACAAAAATTTAGACACAATAATTGTAGTTGTTCCGTAATGTCTTGTGTGTCGAAAAGGGGAACAATAGTTTCAGTGTTCTGTAAAGTTTCACTGAGGGGAAAGGGACTTTCAGAAGATAAAAATAACAGGAACAATTGTAAATCATATTTACTGAATTTCTTTATGATTTTATTTAACTGTCTTGTTTTTCCAAGATAAATGCATGTATTTTTAAGATTCACTGCTAGGGGTACTGTAATTAGGTTCATAGACCACTGTGCAATAGGTAAACTTCATTTTCCGAAATCTAGCTTTCTTCACTTGCAGATTATTTCTCTGTTTTAAGATATAGTTGTGTACAACGTTTATATATACAGTGGTGACTTCAAGTTTTGCATAATTTTTTTTTGGGGATTCCATATATATTTTCTCTTTCAAAATTTGAATATTATGCATATTGCATATCAATTTGCTCGGAATGTTTTGAAGATTGTGAATATTTAATTAATTAATGTATAAGTTCATGTATTATTGATTATTTTCCATCAGTATAATACATAGCTAAAATTGTTCCTTGTACCTTGCAGTCATAGTAAAGTGATGTTTTTATATCAAACAATGTTATGCATTCCAAACTAACTCCGGAATTATTATAAAATTTAAAAAATCTAAAAATATCTTTCCTATAAAACTTGTATGTATAGGAAAAATTTTGACTGTGGATATGAATTTTGTATATGAAATTGTGCTTGTGATAAACCATGTGCTTACTACTTTATCAATCAAATGTTTAATGTATTCAAGATTAATAATGCTAGATTAAAATGCTTTAAGCATGCAATTATAAAATTATAGAATTTATTTTATAATGCCTTTTTTTGTACAATTATTTTCATTCATTTAATATTTTTTATTTTCAAAAATTTATTTTTGATTTTTTTTTTTTTTTAAATAAATATGCCCAATATCAAAGCATTTTTCAAGGAATGTATATAAAATGTCAAATGTTACTGATGGTGATGATTTAGTATCTATTTCACAGATCTTTTATAATAAAATGATTTATGAATTTTAAAGTTTTATTCTTTAAATGGAGTAAAATGTAGAGAAAAGTAGGGGTTTATTTTGAAGAAATATTTTTGAAAAATCTTAGTTTGCATTTGATATTTAAAAATTTTATATTTTATTGATCAAAAAAAAATTTCTTTTTGTATGATACATTTAATATATTTTCAGAAATTGTCAGATGCCAGCAATTACCACGAATTTTGTCGCTTACTTGCAAGACTGAAAACAAACTATCAGTTAGGGGAACTAGTCAGAGTTGAAAGCTATCCAGATACAATACAACTCATTGCTAAATTTACAGTAACAAGTTTACAAGTAAGCAAAAAATTTTATTTTTTATTCAGTTTCAACCATTGATATTTATGAAAAAATATTTGTGATCGAATAAATACATTGAATGTTGCTTTGTTCTCATTTTCTTTTGAAAATTCCAATTGCATATTTTCTATGAATTGGAGTGTTTTATTAGAGTGAGAGAAAAATAGGGATTTTTTTCTAGAATATGAAAACTTTAAAAAGTTTTTCTATACTGGATCCTAATTATTGGAATATTTATATTGCATTTCTTGAAATTTGTATCTTATAGTCATAATTCTTTAATGTAAATATTTGCAAGATCCTAAAGATTTATTATAAAAATATGAATTGTTGTATTAGGTAACAGGTTGCATAACTAATATTATTGCCAAAAGAATGAGATTGACTACTTCATATCAAACAATTATCATTAGGCTTTGATGTTAACTATGTGTTTATTAATTATGAAGGGTGAGCAACATAGTTTTTTTTGAATTTTGAACAATTCTAATGTAGTACCAAAAGGAACATTTCCATTTCTTTTCTAGTTTAATTGGAAGAAAAGTGCTAAGGAAGCACATTAAATTTTTATGGAAGTATACAGGGAACACACACCAGTTGAAAGAATTAGTAAAAAATAGTTTAAACTATTTAAAGATGGGGATTTGGAGAAAAGAATACCAAGTGTGTCCTGATTAAGCAGATATATATACACCATGATTTCTACCAATGCATTTGAAGTGAGTATTGTATAAAGAAAGATACAATATATTCATTTTTGTACATGATAATGTTCGGCAACATGTTGTGAAGCAAGTGATAAACTATATGGAAGTTCTTTGATTAGAAGTTCAATCACCCAACATATTTTTTACAAATTGCTCCTTTTGATTGCCAATAGATGATTCACTGCTTGCTATTGGTAATTAAAAGGAGCACTTAATAAGAAAGTCTAATAAGCGCTTCCATTCCTTTAAATTCAAAATTTTAATTTAATTACAATTTTTTTATTTTTGAAATTATAATTTTTTTTATAATTTCAAAAGATATCACTCTATGTCAAGAAATTGCTCTAATGACATGAGAAAAAGCAGTGTGTGATGATAGGCAATGCTTTAATTGTTGTCTGAATTTATCTAAAAAGTAAATGAATTTTTCAAGAAAAATTCTTGTATTGCTTCATATATTTATCAAATTGTTGTTGAGTTAGATAAAGTGGCATACCGTTTTCTCTTTAGGAATATGGGATTTTTGTAATACATTTAATCAGAAAAATTGGAATTAAAATGGATTTTGCTAATATATGGTATTCTGAGAATACTGCATAATTTGTGCAGATCGAGAATTCATCCTCGGTATACATTAACACTGCTTAAACATCCATATCTCTACAATGCTTAGTTTAACTGAAATGTACAAGAAAAAAAAATTAGAATGCCACATCAAGTGCACAAAAATAAGTTTTATTAGATTTATTTTAAATTGCAAAATGCACGTAAAAAAAAATGTTAGGAAGTAAAAATAAAAATTATACCCCTAGGCCTGCAGGAACAGTGTTAATGACTGATGGGCTGTAGGTGTGTTTCTGTTATGCAGTTGAAGAGTCATTATTGGGCTAGTGTTGCTTGAAACTATCAGCAAGCTTTGTGTAGTGTTTGTAAATATTGTGATGTGTTGTTTATATTTGATCAGTGTAGGGCCAACACATTAAAAACTGAGAGAGAGTATACCTCTCGCTATTCATCATCCCATTCCCAATGTTGATTTCATTGGCAAATTTGTTAACATAATTCCATTGTATTTCCGCTACTATGACCAAATCTGATTCCTTCAGACATTATCATTAAAGAACATTTGAAGGAAAATGATGTATTGAATCTCAGCTACATACGAAAGGAAACACACTCATCTGCATGCTGCCCAGCCTCTATATTTCAAGTGAATACTAAATATGTTCATCAACTGAGCAGTTAATTGTGGGGTCTATATACTTAAGTAAAACTAATAGACAAAACATAAACATATATATATATATAGTACTATAGGCAAAAGTGTTTGTCAGTTTTGACATCTAAAATTCTTGTATTGAATGAATGTAAGTATATTAATTTGTAATTTATTTTCATTATTATTTTTATTTTCAGGGGTTGCATTTTCTTTGTGTCTAATTTAATTTAAATCATTTTTATCCTGCAGCATTACCATTACATTTCTGTTGAAATTTTTATTATATAACATGTAAAACATGATTCATATTACAATAAATGTGCTCTTAAATTTTGCTATTTTAAATATTTTTCATCTATATTTGAGTTTTGAATATTGACATTAATTAAATGTAATTTTGAAAGCTCTAAAATTTTATTTATTAATGTATATGTTATGTTAGTCTGCTGTATTTAAAATATTCTTGGCCTAACTTTATTCCTTTTAATTTTATCAGATGTGGCAATTTGCACCCAATAGTATTCATTATCTACTAAGTCTTTGGCAGCGAATGGTAGCATCAGTACCTTATGTAAAAGCATCAGAACCTCATTTGTTAGAAACATTTACTCCTGAAGTCACCCGAGCTTTTGTTACATCAAGACTGGAATCTGTTGCTGTAATTCTTGGTATAGAGCATTATATATTTTTGTAGAATCAATATTGTGTTTCAAACCAAAATATATTGATATTTTTTCAAATTTTCAGGTATTAAGTTTGATTTTAAATAGAAAATTTCACTCATTTTTCTGTATATATAACGAATAAATATGGCAATGCCACATATTTTGATAAAATGCAGTTATGTAAGAACTCCTATTTTAAATTACATATTTATAAGATAAATTTTTAAGCTTGATCAATTGCAGTAGTATTAAGACTTAGGAATAAGTTTTTAATACATATCTTAGAATTTATTATTAGAATATAGCACATCAAATACTTTATTATAGTCAAATTTGCAAGCTACTCAGCTGTGATTGGTGAAGACAAAGCTACATTTGTTCATATTTCTAATTGTGACAGTTTAATTATTATTAAAGTTACAGTTTATATATCGCTTTATATTAAACAAATTTAAATTCAGTAATTTTTTAAACTTAATCATATCAATCCCAAAGCATGATTTGAGAATATAACTATGTTAAGTTTTTAGTTCCATACTACATTGAGTTATTCTAGCACTATTATGGCATCTAGTTAAAGCCACATGATGATTTAATTCATTGGAATTCAATTCTTAATTAATCTGGAATGTTGTGCAAGTTATAGTTTTATGTTATTCCCATTAAAAATGTGCATTGATGTTTATGAAAATCATAATATCATTAAGGAGCTGTCAGAAGAGAATATAATTTATTAGTGATGGAGAGCCAACTTAATATGTAAATGATAAAAAACGCAGAATGACTGGGCTCCATATGAATGTCTGTGTGAGGCACATTATTAAAGAGCCATGCAAGTTTTATATTGTCAGCAAGATGAAAATTGTTATAGTTGAATCACTATGCTTTATCCCATCTTAAGGAACCATACATGCAAACTATGGAATTTGAATATCAGTTCAGCATTGGCCTTGCAGGAATGAAGGGTTTTGTATTGGGATATTGCTGCCTACATAGCATAATGTAATGACATTTATCTGATTGTAGAATCAGTAGTCTACAAGAACCTTCTGAATTGAAAATCGAATAATGAATCACAAAATGTGATATTACTTGATGATAGACACTTCTTCTGCATTACTTTTATGTATTGTTAAACTGCTTATCAAGTGTTGGCATTATTTTATGTGCTATTACAACAGTTTAATGGTTTCTGCAATGGAAAGGACTGAATTCACATATTCCTTTGCAGAGATTATCTTGAGTTTGAGCTATTGATACCTTGGCGTGATCAAAACCAAATTGCATTTTCTGATGAGTCTGTTTAATTTGGGCTACTGATGGTTAAAACATGTTAGATGGCATTGTGGTGAGTGCCATTATTATGCATGTATTTTAGATAATATTACTGCATAAAAAATGAATGTGATGGTATGATGAATTATTGATGATCCTAAATAACCACTGTTATTACAAATTGATGGTACTATATCTGAGAAATTATAAAGATTTAAGCGATATTCTTTTTTTTTCACCACTCTCTTTTGCCTATATATCAACAATACAATGCTGGACTGCATGTTGCTCGAATATTCAAGCTTTCAATTACCACTAGAATTGTTGCTTCTTTTTTCCCTTTTGCCAGACACTCCCAATTTTAGATATATGGAATATAGTAATTTATTGTTTGGCTTGTTATTGCTCTGTATTCACCTTGTAAATTATTATTAACTTTATTTTGTTCCTGTATGTATTTACATTGGTCGGAAGTTTAAGAATTTATGCCACCATAAATTTTTTTCTAGAATAAATTTCATCTTTTTCTGATGATTCCTTCATAGTGTGGTAATTTTCATAACCCAAAAAGTATTAAAAAATTTATTACACATTTAAAAGTAGTACTGGATGAAACAAAAGTTTTCAAAAAGAAAAATAGAAGAAAAGTTTACATTTTTATTGAAACAGATTTGATTTGAAACTGTCCTTTAATTGTATATGCCTTTAAGGAATAATATAATTTCTATTAACCATTATTAATTTTTAGAGGAAAGTAAGTTTTTTAAGTGGTAAAATTAAAGCATAGACATTATACATTTAGTTATATGCATTTTCTTATTTTGCAGATAAATTTAAATTGAATTTTGATTCAAACTGATATTAATAGTGGTACAAAATATTTATTCTCTTGAGCTATAAATTTAGAGGAAAAATTTATGAGCTTTTTTGTGTTTTGCATGAAAACTGAAATTATATTATAATTTATTAAATATTTTTTAGGGATAATTTGGAAGATCCATTTGAAGATTTAGGAATGATTCAACAACAACTTGATCAGGTAATTTTTAAAATCATACTTCTAGTATTTTTTTTTAATTTTGTAATTTGTGTAGTATGTCATAAAGGCCACTTTTTTCTTATATTTTAGTTATAATTATTAACAACAGAATTCTGTTTTTTTAGAATTCTTATTAATGAAAAAAAAGTAATACTTTTTCTTATAATATAGATGAACTTTTTGGGTAACTGTTTTTAAAATGCTTCGCAGGTATCAATAATTGGAAGATGTGAATATGAAAAAACATGTGCTCTTTTGGTACAGTTATTTGATCAAAGTGCCCAACATTATCAAGATATCATAAATATTGCTCCTCTTCCACAAGTTGATGTTACTATTCAAGAAGGTGAATTTTAAAAATGTGTTACATCAATTATATATATTCTTGTAATAAAATATTGTGCTTATTTCATTTATTTCTTAAATTCTGCAGAAATTTTCTTGTGGTCTTTCTGTTTATTGATTATCAGAGTGGTTGACATATTTGAATATACATGTCAACCACTCTGTTTTCAAACCCATAAAACTGTATAAGTAATTTATCTTCTTAAAAAAAAATATGTATTTCTTTTTCTTTTCAAGTAAAGATTTTTTTCCTTATAGCAATAAGTTTATCTTGAAAATATGCCTTTTAATATAAGGGACTACCAAAAAATTGCCATTTGAAAGCTGTAGTCCATATTTGGTTTGTCAGTTTTTGCAAAATTACCTTGAGCATTTAGTCAATCATCCCACTGCTTCATTAGGTTGAATATACCCCTGTGGTAAAACTTTTCTTTCTACTGCTTAAAGCCTGAAACTGCCTGATGCACTACATCTGACAGAAACTGTGGAAACCGAAGGAATGAAAATCCCATGGGGGAGGGGGAGATTAGAAGGAGAGTGCTCTAGTGTCTCCCAGTTTAGTGAATGTAATTTCTGCATTACAACATTTGCGATATGCACGTGCGTTAGCATAAAGCAGAATCGTTCCATTTCACAATTTTTACTGACTTTTCGCCTTAATTGCACGTCATAATCATTTCAGCGTTTCGCATTACTTTTCTCCAGTGATGGAAACACCTGGATCCGTGAAATCAATAAACAATAGACCTTGGTAATCTAAGAATAGGGTAACCATCACTATTCCAGCAGATAACTGGCTCTTGTACTTCTTGGAATGATTGGACGAAGGAAGACACCACTGCATGGTGCGACAATTCCGACTGAGGTCGAAGTCGGTACTTATATACCGGTATCATAACATGCTAATTTACATATACACTACAGCCACGCCCTCAACCGAAAACTTTTTTTTTTTGATCGCCTCTTATATATTGCTGATACATTTCTTTTCAGTAAAATAACTCCTTGGGTTAACAATACAATATTTCTTTAGCAAAAACACTTTATATGTATTTGAAAAATATATTTTCTGGTATTACTTTTATTTTTTTAATATATATATATTTGGCAAAAAGAAAAATAGCTGAAATTTTAAATATTTTCATTAAATGCAAAACTAAGTAATTTTTCTGATTATTTCAACTTCATTCATTGAATTCTGAATTCATTAATTTTTTTTTAAAATTCTAGTCTTATTTTCTATCATAACATTTTTTTTTTTTTTTTGTTATTAATGTATAAAAATATCTATTTCCATGAAAATATTAACATGGTTGATTTGATTAACATTATTAGACATTCAAATAAAAATAAAATAATGTACATATTTTTGTTTTTTACTTTAAATACAAATTAGGTGCACTATTTGATAATATAATTAGAATTTTAAGGCAAATATTATGTCAGAAATTTCTATTAGAATCCTGTAATACATATTGGAAGAGCCAATTTATGTGTAAGATCTCTATTAATACACTATATTTGTAGATACATTCCATATATGATTGATTGTCAATATGTAATAAAACAATCATATTTTAGTATGAGTAATGTTTAGATTGAAGTGGTACCACTTTAAGCAAAAAAAAATAATAATTAATATATATGATGTAGAATATAACTTATAAAACATGAAAATAATATCATGGTCCCAGTATGTGTCTGTTTTATTTGTTCACAATATTAAAAGATTGCATTAAAAAAGGCGCATAATATTTACATAAAGTTTTCCATAATAATAATTGTAAAAGATTCTTAATATTGTGTAGAAAATGGTAATGCTGCTAAATTTCAAAATATTTATACAAACTATAAACAATTTTCATGATGGGCAATTATGAGTTTTTATTATATTCGAGTTTCATTATTTTATAGGGCAATTAACATGGCTTGTTTATATAATAGCTGCAGCTATTGGAGGTAGAGTGGCATTTAATACTGCCGATGAATATGATGCTCTAGATGGTGAACTTATTTGTAGGTATGGAGTTTTTCTTTAATAACGTACACACCTTCGGTTAATATCATGTTTAGTCATTTCATGTGATTTATTTTATTTCTAATTTTTTTTTTAGAGTACTGCAATTAATGAATCTCACAGATAATCGTATATCGCAAGGTGGTTGTGAGAAATTGGAGTTGGCCATGATATATTTTTTTCAACAATTCAGAAAAATTTATGTAGGTGATCAAATTCAGAGAACTTCCAAAGTCTATAAACGCCTTTCTGAAGTTCTTGGTGTGTCTGATGAATCAATGGTTCTTAGTGTATTTGTTAGGAAAATGTATGTTGTTTTTGCCAATCTTTTATTAAATTAAAGATTTTTAATTATTTCCTTCAAACTTTATTTGTGGTTTAATATTTTTTAGACTTACCAATTTGAAATATTGGAGTAGAAGTGAACAAATCACAAATAGAACATTGCAACTGCTTAGTGATTTATCCGTTGGTTATACTAGTGTAAGAAAATTAGTGAAGCTAGAAGAAGTCCAGTTTATGCTGAATAATCATACAGTAAGTTTTGTTTGTTGAAAAGTATTCAAACTTATTTATAAGTTCTTCAGCTTTCTGAAAGTAATTTTTTTCTTTTTGTTAGAGTGAACACTTTCCATTCTTGGGAATTGATATGCAAATATCAGATATGAGATGTCGTTCTGTATTTTATACTGCTTTGGGAAGATTATTGCTTATTAACTTAGGTGAAGACGAAGAAAAATTTGAACAATTTATGTTGCCTTTAACAGGTAAATAATTTAATTGGTTGTAGAGATTTTCTAATTAATCTACATAAGTTAATAATATGTATGTTTTAAATCTTATACTCATTGCAAAATATTTATTGGAATAATTTTTGTAAATTTTTACCTTTTAATTGCAAAGTTATTGCTTTCATAATTCATGTCTTAAATATTTTTATAATTGATATAAAATAATCAGGTGAGTTAAATTGCCATAAGCTAATCATTGATGTTTAGATGTCTGCTAAATTTTAATAGAGAAATTTATTTCTGTTAAAAGTAGAAAACCTTTTATTAAGAATGTATGGAACTATTTTGTAATATATAAAGAAGAAATAGAGAGAATCTCCATAGGCAAATAATAATTGAAAAACTGATGTATTGGTTACATTATTATTGTTATTTGTGCGTTTTATTATTTTCAAAAAGATTTTTTTATATATGAATGTATAAAAATATTTTAAATGCTATACATTACAAAAAAAAAAAAAATATGTAGAAAAATTATAAGGCAGTTCAAGTTATATAAATTATCACTTTTTAAATATTTTAGCTACTTTTGATGCAGTTGGAAACGCTTTATCTGTTGCCGAAAATGGAGTTTATAATGAAACTGAAACAAAAGTAAAACTTATTTTTTTAAGTAGTTATAGTTTTTATGACTCATGAACTTTTAGGTAAATTTTTATATATATATATATAATATTTATTCATTTTTACAGAAAAAATTAATTGGTCTTGCAAGAGATTTAAGAGGATTGGCTTTTGCATTCAATACAAAAATTAGCTACATGATGTTGTTTGAATGGATGTATCCTTTTTTGTCACATTAATGACTCAAGTTGTTATTAGTGTAGAATATATTTATTGTTATCAATAAAGAAATTAAACCTGATTAGCATCCTTATAAAAATAAAGAACGAGGAGTGCATGCCCAGAACAATGTTCTTTTAAAGGTTACAAAGTAAATAAATTTGAACTGTTAGTTTAGTATAAAATTTGTTCTTTGTGGTAGCTTTGAACAAGTTGTTTTTTTATTTTTTGTAGTTATTAATTTTTATTTGTTTTCTAATTTTGTTTAAAAATATTTATATATTTATTGTAAAAGATTTAATTGTTGTCAATTTAATTACTTTAGTACCAATTTTTGCTTAATTGAAGAAGTTAATTTATTGTTAATTATATGAGATGCCAATATCTGGTATTCTTACATTAAATGTATACAATTCTTTTTCTTGTAACTTTATTTTCAATCTTGCTCTGATGAAGTTTAAAATGGTGTATCCTTTGTCCACACTAAAAACCCAATTTTTTGTTAGCATAAGATACAGTTCTTGCTATGACTTGTCTCTTTTAATATAAGATTTATATTGGCCTACAAGTTACTGATTTTTGAAAGGAACTTATTGATTGCTGTGGATTGCATGATTTTTCAATTTGTTAATGTTCCTAATTGACATTTTTCTATTGTAGTTTATTCATATTGAAATCAATTGGTTAGATTTAATTTATGTGGTTTTGATCGGTTTAGTTTCTTCTTTGTGGTTTATTAGAGATAATCTATACATATTTTTCCTGTGTGAGAGGTTTCTATTACATGCAACTTTTATGACAAAATTTTTATCTTCTGCCCACCATTTCATATATCAGCCATTTGGGGTAAATGATAATAAATTATGATATTTCGTTCTTGGAGCAGTTGGAATAAATATTGGTAATATATTTCTTTCTGTTTTTTTTAATGTATGAAAAGAATTATACTCAAATTCAATAAAGTTTTTCTTGCATATTTTTATTAACCTTTTCTGTTACCTTTTATTTCTTTTCCTCTTTCTTTAAATAAATGAACCTTACAAATTTAAACTATATTTAGTTGGTAATTTGACAACAAGATTTATGAGAAACTTTTTATACATATTGACATATCTTAGCTATAAAATAACACATAATCGAAGGATAATTTTTTGTCTGTTTGCTTGTTTTCTTTCGCACTGTATGCTTGTGTTGTTTCATTTTTGTTGAGATCATAAAAAGTATTATAATATTTTTCAGTTTCAAATGTTTTGATTGAAAGATAATCTATAATTCCTTTAAAATTTTGAAAGCTGAATAATACACTCATGTCCATAAATAAAGGATAATGAAGTTCAGGCAAAGAAAGAAACAGAAGCAAAACAAATTGGACTTATTTGTAAAGTCTATTTATTAAACAAAAGGTAAAGAGCAAAAAAGATGCCATATGTTTGACATAATTAATAAAAATTGCGATTTTTACGCCCTGGAGCAAATTTAACAAAAGAACCCAGTTTCAAAAAACAGTATAACATGGTTAGTATGATTGGTTAATATGGAGTATGTCTTCCAGACGATGCAATACAGGCCTTACAACGCCTAGGCATGCTGAGTGTCAAATTATCAATCTGATCTTGGGGAATATTACACCACTCATCAAGCAATGCCCTCCGAAGTTCCGGTTGACAGGTGGGAGGGGTTGACGGGCTACAATTCGTCAGCCAAGCATATCCCCACACATGCTCTATTGGATTCAAGTCCGGTGAATATGCTAACCAATTCATACGGGTGATATCCTTCAATTTAAGGCATTCGTTTACAATGTTTGCACGGTGAGGACGAGCGTTGTCGTCCATAAACAGAAATTCAGCACCCATGGTGCCCCGGAAACAAACGTACATGTTGTTCCAGAATGACATCCCGATAGATGGGGCCTGTCATCATTACACTCTTGAACATGCAGGTCAGTTCTGGAACCAAGAATAATTCCTCCCCAAGCGAGCCATCCTGCACCACCGTAACGGTGTCATTCAATGGTGTTCTCTTGGTGGTAATGGGTACCTGGCGCTCCATATGAAAGTCCGGCGAGGATCAGACTGCAAACTAAACCTGGACTCGTCGGAAAACATCACACAAGACCACTGTTGCAGTGTCCACAATGCATGCTCTCTACTCAGGTTAATCGCAGGCGACAGTGAGTTGCGGTAAGTGGAACACATCTGACAGGCCTACGAGCATATAGACCAATGTGCCCTAATCGTCTGTACATGGTCTGCCTTGAAACTGTCGTGCCGATAGCTGAAGAGAGCTGACGAGACAGGTCTGATGCTGTGCTCCGTCTGTTTTTTATGGCAGTAACTGCGAAATACCAGTCCTCATTTGGCGTTTAACTCGGGGGCGACCTGTGCTGTAACATCTACTCACACTGCCATCATCTTGGAATCGTTGCCAAAGCCTGGAGATGACACTCTGGGCGATTCCAAGTTCCTCGGATACTTCCAGCTGGGTACGTCCACATTCCAGTCGTCCGATAATTCTACCACGTAAAAATCATCCAAATGCTTCCTTTGTGCCATAACTATGCGGTTATTGCACTGAAAGGCTTTTAAAGCGCTTGTGAACAATTTTACTTTGCCACCATTCCTTATATACCCCTCTCTTACACTCTTGTCATTATGACGTACTATCCGCGCCATCTGGTGGTTTCCTGTAATTTGCATATTCTTCTTCAAGATGTGTGTGATAATTCTACAGGTGCACTTTTTATTTTAGAGTTCAATTTCTGGGTGATTCTGAATTATCCTTAATTTATGGACATGAGTGTATAAAAATGTATATAAATGAAAACATGTTAAAAATTAACCAAATAAATAACAAAAGTACCAGGATAAAAAAAATATTTATTGAATTTATTCTATGGTATTTCAGAATTCCAATATTTATTAAATTTATTCCATTCAAATCAAGTTAAATAAGCCGAAAGCTTTATTTGAGAGAGACTATTCAATTTCAAATAAAGTGTGAATATTGTGAAATTTGAAACAAATTTTGAACTTCTCATAAAATTATTTATTTGAAAATAATGAAACTTTTAATGGGATAAAAGATCAGGGAATAAAGAAACTAATTTAGAAATATACAAAAAAAAGTGCTCATTAAATGATTTAATAATATAATGTAGTACAAAAGTAGGATAGTTGACAGCAAAAAAAATTCAATGTGGATGGTTGTTGGCTTGGAATGAGAGTAACTCTGCAGCACATTCTTAAGTGTCATTTCATGCTGAGAAGCAAAATTATTTATGATAATTAGGAGTCTCTCTACCCATGCACAGAAAAGACATGTTCTTGAATTGAAAAAGTTTCGAAGAGGATCAGGTCACAAACGTAAAGGGCTCTTTAAGTATATCCCACAAATGTTCTACGGAAATCAAGTTGAGTGATCGTGATGGCCATTTCGTATGAAGCATTGTTATTTGTGAATTTGGCTATTATCATCCATGTAAACACAATGTAAAACCATGACAAAATTTTGACACTTGCAAGAAATAAGCAAATATACTGTGTAAAGACGCCATCTCTATACCATACTGCAGTCATACGCTGAGAGAAAATGTGGAGATCTGTTCTGCAGCAATAGCAATCTCAGCTGAAATCATCACCCCTACATGTCTGCATTCACAATAGTTCTTGTGTGTTGTTGAGGTGAACTTGGGCTCAGTTTAAGTGGCTTCTTTTGTGTGAGGCTTTCATTAGAATACAAGTCACTAATCTCTTTGCATGGAGGCATCTATTAATAATTTGCCTTTGTTGAGGCATCTATTCCTGTTCCAACTGTAGGGTTGGAAACAAGCTTATGAGCTGTTCTGATCTGGATAACACATACAACAGTCACGTTAGTTGTAATTCTGGGATATCGTCATGGTGCTCATTGTAATCCTGTTCCTTGATGCCAATTCAAAAACTATTCCAATTGTCGCTTGCATCCTTCTAATCATCCTATTTTCTCTCTTTGCTTGGTGTCTTTCAGATGCTCTTGTCAATAATTTTTAGCTATTTTGATGTTTTTCTGACGTCTAAAGAGATGAATATAGAATAAAATCCACTGGCAACATACTGCAATTTATATCAAATACACTTCTTTTAAAACCATACTGGTATACAAATTCCTCCCTGAGAATTAGTAATCTCGTGTGTTTCAATGATGTATGCAGATTATCAAATTTATTGCTGTGCATTGTTTCTTTTGAGGATATGATAATTTCCCTGCTAGTTGCTTAATTTTTGGGCACCAGTGAAAGTGAGAACAACTGAGATAAATTTTGCTGTAGCTTGTTATATTTGCTTGAAAATCTTGATCAATATCAAAGCTAATTTTTATTTTTGCCTTCAAGAAATTTTGTGAGCATATTAGCTTTCATTATTTATTTGCATTCAACATTGTATAAAACACTCCATTTTGCCCTATTGTCATACCTTTTATCATCTCATTTATAGATTTTCTGCTTGCTCCTTTCTCACACTGAAGTTTTTAAAAAAAACATATACTTTATGAATTATAGGCATGAAATTCTTCTCAACAGCTGGCACTTGGTCGAGGGTGTCTCAGTCAGTTGTCATTAGCTTGACCTATCAGACTCCTTGTCCACATTGGAACACCTTGTCCTGCCAACTCATATGTGGCCTACCTCTCCTTTTTCCTTCTGGCCTTTGCAACATTATTTTTTATTATTGGATTTTCGTCTCCATACATATATATATTGCCAAGCCATCTTATTTTAGAGAATATAAAGGCATGAGATTAATGTTTTTAATACTTGTGATATTTGAAATATATTTTTTACTTATTGAAAGTTCCCATTAATTTAATTTTGTGTATTTTATAGAAGCTTACAACATCTCATAACAATCATATTGAGTTAATATTGCGTAAACTATAAAGTGTGAGAATCCTCACTTGAAGTACATAAGTTATCCAGAGAATGATACTTCTATAATGCATAATTTTCAAGAAGAGTGAGGGAAAAAAAAGTAGGGCATCATATACGGTATATGGAAAATAAACTTTCATAGAAATTAAAACAATACTAATTGCAAGTGAATTGATATTTACATAAGAAGCTAATCAAAATGACCACTATTCATCTCTAAGTATGCATGCACACTTTACAGAGTAGCTAACTGCACACGATCTAGCATTTTAGTGTTTTGAAATGTGAAAGCAGTTTCTAGATGACAACCTAGTCCTTCTATATTGGTCTAAGATTGTTGTGGTTTTTTCCATCAACATTGTGGCTCTTACATGCTAGATGACGACTTAGTATTTCTCAGTATGTCAAACCTTTAGATGACGGAGCGTCTTTGGCATGCGATGTAATGTGATAGATAGTGGGAGGTAGGCTCCTTGGCATTTGTAATATTTTGCCAATTACAATGTCTATAGATAAAGAAATCACAATATTCAAGAACAGAATATATTGTCACTGTGAAAATTGTCTGTAATTTCAAATACTAAGGTCAAATGACAGCTGTTCATTTGAGTAATATATATACACCTATTTTCCATCTCCCTTTAAACTGTACCCCGTTTTTAAAACTAGGTTTATAATTTAAATTTTTTTACATATTTTTTTTATCTTATCTGCAATTTTGCATAATTTTTATAAGGCTTTTTTATAAAGCTTTTCTGTGCACAGGATGTGATGTCATACTCTTTCTTTTAGATTTCTCTCAAAAACTATTCATCATATGATTCCTTGTACTCCAAGCCAAGATTCTTGTCCTGTACAGTGTGTGAGGTTGACTGCACACCCTGTAGGCAGTATATTTTTTTTAGAAAATAGTTAACAATATGTAGAAGAAATATAAAAATATAATTTTTAAAAGTTTTTTTTTTTTTTTTTTGTTTGAAATTCTATTGAAAAATATTAATTCTTTAACTATTTCTTAGTTATCCAACTTATACCCCTGTATTGCACCGGGCCATAGAAATGTGGTATCATGATCCAGATGTAACAACACCAGTGCTAAAACTTTTTGCAGAATTAGTTGTTAATCGATCTCAAAGGCTTCAGTTTGACATTTCCTCTCCAAATGGTGTTTTACTTTTTCGAGAAGCCAGTAATGTTATAGTAAACTATGGTATGTTTTTTCTTATGTACTATATTTGTTACCTGTATTTGGCATGAATATATATTTGTAAAATACATCTTTGAGTGTACCATTAAAAATCTTATGTGATGCTGATATTTTTTTATCAAAATTAATTGAAAGTTTGGTCTTTCAGAAATAAATTGTTCTTATATATGTGAAAATTTTGATTGAAGTACAACCTTATTTTAAGACAATAACATTTTTATAATTAACATGTATAACATGTAAAAATATAAGCTGTTGTTCTGTGTAAATGCTCAATAATTTTTTTTTTTTTTTTTTTGAAAAATAGGTTCATAAAATATAAATATATTTTTGTTTCGAAGGAACCAAAATAACATTTAAAATTATCTTTTTTTCCCCACGAGAAATTTTCTGTCGTTTGATCTTGCTCATGAATTGGTATATATTTGAGAGAAAAATTATATATATATATATATATATATATGCACACATACATATATATATGTACACACACACACATATATACACACACACATATATATATATACATATCGACATTGTTTGATAAATATCTTAATTTTATTTTCGATATTTGAGTCTTATGAAATTTTACTCTTATTAAATGTTTTATGTAGAAGAATGATGTAAGGAAATGCTAGGAAAAAAACCTTGTTCTTTGGAACAATAATATTCTAATCAGCTTTGTTTGAAGAGAATTAAGATACAGACATGTTTTCTTTTTTTTTTACATATACTTGTTAGTATACAAGTTGATTTCAATAGTATACAAGTTGATTGATGTTTATAATGTTTTATATTTTAATTTTTCTGAAAATTCTATTGAAAGAGACAGGATATTTTCAAAGCTTATGAAAACTGATTTTTTTTTTTATGGGTTTTTAATTAAATTATTTTTTTTTCTTTGTTTATTGAATGATCAGTTCTATATAGTGTAGATTATAAGAAAATAATCTCAATTTTGCCACTCGGACCTATTAAAGAATATTGATTAAATATGTTTTTGTAAAATAAATCCATGTAATAGAATTGCATTTGCGATTTTTATGTCGTCTTTTTGTTTTTCTTGTAAGTACTGGGTTTTAATTTATTGAAAATAAATATTTATTATTATATATTAAAAGATTAATACAAGATTAGGAAACAGTTTTAAAAAACTACATCTAGTATTTTTTATACTGGTGAGTTGTTATTGTTATTAAACCAAATTTTATACTCTGCAGAAATGTATAAATATCTTTTGCATAAATAATTATACTGATGAAAATTTAAAATAAAATGATTTGAGAATTAATTGGTCGTTGTTGATATGTTTGGTCAAGCATGATAATTATAATTTTTTAAAAAATATTCAAATTTTTGTGAATTTTTATGTATCATTGTTTAGAAATAACTAAAAGAAAGAGATAAAAAAAAGGGTAATTCCTAATTATCCAAATTAAATTGCTTATGTATCTATTTGTTTAATAAAAACTGCTTCTGTAATGCATTTAAAAATAGCTACAGCAAATGCTGATTTTAAAATTAGAACTTTTGATTATACATTAATAAATATCAGTTTTTCCTATTGGTGAAATTTCTGTTTATTCTGATTAATGTTTTTTATTAATTGTTAATAGCTATCATTTACAAAGATTTATTTATACTTTCCGTATATTACTAGTATAGATCCCCTACAGAGTGTGATAAAAGAAATATTGTCAATATCAATAGTAGGTGTCCCAAAAAACTGCAGAGATTTAAAAAAATATAGAGATAAAAAGTAAAAAATTAAGTTCTCCAAAGTTTGATTTGCACTGTTGAACTTGTCTGATTTTTATTTTTGGCATCTTACAAAATAGTTAAGTAGCACTGTGCAGCATAGTCCATTGGTGTTAACCAATGGAAGGTGCTGCACAGTGGAGTTCCTGAAAATATACAAATTCAATCTCTTACAATAGTATAAGGGATTCAAAAGCTAATATGAAAAAATTCTTCCTAAGGAATAGTGTTTGCGAATTAAATTAGTGCTTTGTGGAATTATTGATGACACTGGTAATTTAAAGACTGCAATGTTCACAACTGATAGAGAAAGAACTTTTAATAAAGATATCTTATATCAACAATGAATCAGTAGCAGTTCATTTTAGAACTTGAAAAGCAGCTCATCAACATTGTTACATTTATGCAAGGTGCAGCATCTCCCAGTATCACAACATGTGCAAGGCAGTGTTTATGCAATTTGTGTATACAAGAGTGGGTAATAAACACTTCAACACTTAAATGTGTTTCCCACAATCTTTAGAATTAACACTTGCCTGTATGTGGTTATGGAAGTATTAAATATTGGATTTATGATTTATAAGTTCATCTACCTTGCCTGGGTTGAAGGGAGCCATATGCAGTGAAATCTCAGCTATTGACCATGGTAGATTATATACTAATATAAATGGTTTTCTCATCTGATTACAGAATGTTCTTTTTTTTTTTTTAGATGGGCACAATATTAATATTTGTGGAGTAATATTATATACTTTTTCATCACTTGTCATTGATAATTGTAACTACAAAAAATAAATCATACTCTTTAACAAGTCTAAAGCTGCAAACTTTACTTAAATTTGCCAATTGATAAATTTTTTTTTTTATGATATTTAAAAATCTGTTTAATTTTTAACATATTCTGTATAAATTATAACCCCTCTGATAGTAGTTTATATAAAAATTCTAGTGGGATTTTGTTGAAGTCAATCAATGGCCATATATATTTAAAGACTCATATTAAATTATTTCAAGGTTCAACAACATCTTTATTATATGATTGTTACTAACCACGTTTTAGATAATGTATATTTGTCAAAAATGTGTAAGATTTATAAGAATGTAGTGACAAATGTATAGAATAATGAACTAAATTTGATATGAAAACCCTCTGGAAGAAGAGAAAACATTTATAGTTCATAAATATGGATGTATTGCTGTGGGTATCAGTTTCGTTAAAATTTGCTGCTACCTATTTTAAAAATTTGATGTTATATATTCAAAATTTTACTATCATTCCAAAATCTATTTATTCTATCTTTTCTGAAAATGTTTACTTCTACATCTCTGAAATAATGTTCACAAATTTCTTATGATTTCTGCAGAATGTGTTTAAAAGCAATGTAACTGGCAAACCATATGACACTTTTTCATATTTTTTATGTTACAGGTTTGTGGGGAAGAGCGATATAATTTGTTTCATGTATAGATCATGCAAATTTAACATGTAGTTATGAAAATTTATGTACCCTCAATCATGCTGATGTATGACCCATGCCTTAAGTGAATGTAAATCATTCATCAGTAGGTCAATAGCATATTTATATGCCTATAACATGAATTTATGCTGGTAAAGAGAATTTAGTATAGGTATACCCATGGAATGACATCTTTAAATCTCATTGTATATAATTATTTTTGTTTTGCAAGTATTCACTCCATCACCAATATTGAATTTACTTGTAAGGATAAACACTATAACATTTATGAGCAATAATGTTCCTAGGTTGTCTTGCAATTTGTCTTTGGTGATATGTTTCACCAGTTTAAAATACTTTAATATGTGACTACTATGTTATTATGAATACTTTTTGTCACTTTCAGAAATGCTTTTGAGCTGTTAGGTGATGATCTGTTTGATCCTCATGATCTTTTGTTGAGATTCTTTCCTTTTTCCACATAACTGCATGAATTGCTGCTGTATAAGCAAGACCAAATCTTTCCATTTAATTGTTCTTGTAGACTATTTTCAACTGCAAAACAAACAGGTGGTTTTAAAATTTTAGCAAGATGGCTATATATATTTTGTAATAATTAAAGTATGTAAGATTTTTCTAAACATAAGAAAACTGATGATATATCATATGTTAATAAAAGTAAAATTAACACAGTAAAATAAAGATACCTAGAGAATTTTTTGTTACAAAATAAGATGTTAATAAAAAGATTTTATGATAATCTTTTTCAACTTTTAGTTAATTATGTGTTCTTAATTTTTTTAAAAATCTATTCGTATTTTTTCAGGTACACGGCTACTAACAATGACTAATGTACAAAAAGATCAAATGTACAGAATGAAATATCCTTTTACTGTTTGATTATTTGTTTTAATGATTGAAATTACTTTTTTTGAAGTAACATTTAATAAGTGTAGTCTGAAAAATGTGAAAAATAATATAATATGCAATTTTATATTCAGATATTTTGCTTCTAGTTGAGAATCATGACCAAGTATTAATCACATTAATCAAAATCATTAATGGTTTTAGAAGCTTTTTGAATAAAATTTATGTAAACAAATATATTTGAGATATAGTAGCATAAATTTAAATCTGGTTGTTGAGCCTAGTCAATCAGGAAAATTATTGAATATAATTCTGTTGTTGTAGTGGATGTCAAAGTAACTTAAAAATATCTTTTTTTTTTTTATTCTTTCAGGTTAAATGGCTGAAGTTAGTTATATGTTAAATAGAATATGTATACATATAATGTTGACTATGCATTTATAAATATTCTGTTTAGTAATTGTACTTAAAATCAATTAAGTAATTTATTAAATTCAGGATCTATGTTTCTACTCTTATTCAAAAATTTTTAATTTTTACTAACAATATTTATTTTCCCCCTTAACATAAATACATTAAAAGGAATATCAATTTGTTTCTCTATGTTAAAATCTGCTCTTTGTGGAGGATACGTAAATTTTGGGGTTTTTCGATGGTATGGTGATGTTGCATTAGACGATGTTTTAAATACTTTTGTAAAGATGTTGTTATCAGTACCACAATCTGATTTACTGGTAAGTATCATTTTAAGATTGTACTTTAGAATATTAGCTTTAAAAACATTTTTGCTTACATTTACAAGAGGTTAATAAAAAGTAGTGACATGTACAAAATCTCTAGTTAAAAATTAGTTTATCCCAGAATTTCCAAATACTATGGATTCTCCTTAATTACTATGGAAAATAAAAATAAAAAAAAATTGGATTAATTATGAATTATGGAAAAATTTCTATTGAGAATTAAAAAAAGGTAATTTGTTTATTATGTTTTCAACTTGGAGCAATTAAAAATTTTTGTTGCCTGAGAAAAATAGTGCCAAATTTCTTTTTTAAAATATTAATGTGGGATTCATCAAAAACTTTTTTTACTGTACATTTACCAAGGCTCAACTGAAGAAGCTGTAATGCCACAGAAAAAGCCTTTTAAAATGCTTGGATACCAAAACTGTTTTTAATAATTTTATGAAAGTTGTGAATAAATGTACAGTAATCTGTAGATAGTGAAAGAAAATTCCCTGTATTGAGTTAGTGATTGCAGAGCTCATACTCTTGGGATGTTGCAGGCATTAAAGTAGATGTGCTACAAGATAATTTTATTTGTACACTATGTGTTTGGAAATGTTGCATTATTTTTCAAGATTTTTTTCCATGTGAAGTACGTTCAATCTTGTGATTGAAATTTCTTAAAAATCAGTGTGAAAGAAGCCTCCAATTTTGCAGTGGTTTTTGACAGCCAAAATTAGAACGGAGGGACAAGAATTTGTCCTATTAAAAGAATATACAAAAATGTGTGAAGGATATCAGTTGCATCATTTTTACAAAAGGTGTGGCTACTGCCTCTCACCTCTTGCTTCCTCTGAATTCCATGCCTATATGTTTAAATTATTCAAAAATTAATTACATCATAAAAATAAAAAAAAAAAAAAAAATTTTTAATAAATTTCTTGATATAAAAGTAGTCTTTTCTGGGGGTTTTTCCACCACTTCTCTATTCATGATAATAGTTGTTTTTGCGTAACTTCTAAAAGCTATATGGAAAATACAAAGCCAAGAGCAAACGCAATAGATGCATCTAAATTTTTTTAAGAAAAATGTTGATAATTTAAATGTTATTGACACAAAATTCTTATCGGCTACTATTATTACAGATCATATTATGCCAATCAATGTATATTCTCAAAGATGTTTAGAGACTAAAATATTACCAAAAATTACAGTTGTATAATAATTACAGTCTGTTTTTATTAAAAACAGTTCAAAAATATAGTTTTAGGAATTTTAACTTGTAATAATTTACCATTTTCACTTTGGTAGTAGAGATTTACAGGGGGATTACCTTATTATTTGGTAACCCCTTATTAAATTGGTAAAGAGAGATACCTGACTTATTTTTAGTTGAATGTATAAATAATGCAGGAAAAGGAATTTTTAACGTCACAAATGAAGAAAGAAGATTTTCTTAGAGAAAAATGCATTGATTTCTGTACTAATAATACATTTAAAGGTTCTTGCATTTTTGTGTTAGTAAAGAATTCTACTCTTCTAAGAGGCTGTCCATGTATTTTGCCATCAAAAATTCTGCGTCTCTATTTTCTACAGGTATTTTGATAATCTTTATGGAAATTTTTTTGAAGAAGCTAGTAAATAAAAGAACAATAAAAAAAAAAAACTTTTTCATAAATATGTAGTGAATAAAGCTGTATAGAAATACTTTAATATAAGCCATATATTATAGTGACACATTTCAAAGTTTTCATTTTTTATGGTTATAATAATTTTCATATAATAAGCAATTTATGCAGGAAAATCAACTTTTAAAAATATAAGTGTTAAACTCTTAGTTTCTTTAATTTCGTCAAGATATCTTTTCTTTATATTTAAATCTTAGTATATTACTCGAGCAAGACATATAGAAAATAAAGAAGAAATCTGAATCAACTTTTTATGACTTTATTAGTGCATTTTTAAGGCAATCAGTTATGTTCAGATAGAATAAAAAAATTAACTATTCCAATAAGAAGCTCCTGGAGGAGGTTAATTAAAAATAATCAGAATTAAGTGATTGAAGTGGAAAAATATATATGACCAATGCCAATTTAAATGGAAATGTTATCAAGTTTTATGATGAAATTAGTTTTTACTTCACATGTACTGTGGCCTTCAAAATTTCTCATAAAATGCAGTTAATACCAAAAAGTGTCTTTTTTCAAAAAATTTTTTTATTTGATGTTAAATTGATTTTTTTTTAAATTTAAAAATAAACTTTTTGTGAATAGTTTTTCTTATAAAATTTCTTTAAATCTTACATAATTTACTAATTCTTGCATATGTTATTCATTGCAGTTAATCATGCCTTCCCTTGTTCTATATTTTGTTACATTTTTGATTTTTAACATTTTGTAGAATAAACATTTTATCTTTATTTGAAACAAGGACAATGTCAAAATTCCATGTCCCAAGTATACTATGACTTTTTGACTGAAAGAGGGGGCATAGCAAATCTTATATTGCTTTCAGTGCTTTAACAAACTGTAATTTCATGTATATACTGTAAAAAAAAAAAAAAAAAAAAAAAAAATTCGAAAACGATAACAATTATGTAACATAATATTCAGTTTTATAAAACAAAAATTTCATAGTTTTTATCATATGAGTCAATTTGAAAAAATGTGGTTAATCATATGATTGGGTTTCTTCTGGAATCACTTTGGCTAATTACTAATGAATGAAAGTACATGGCTAAATTGACTTGCAAGCATGATGAAATTGAATATTTCTTTAAAATTAGCTTATCGAAGCCAATTTGGATGATAAATAAAATAGATTATAGTATGGTGTACCATATTATAAAATAGATTATAGTATGGTGCACCATACTATAAAATAGATTATAGTATGGTGTACCATACTATAAAATAGATTATAGTATGGTATAGTGGATAGTATGATAAAATAGATTGCTGTCATTGTTGCATAAGTGTGATTAGAAATTTTATGTCAACTATGACAATCATAGTTAACTGCATATAATTTGTTGTTTTAAACATGTGATGTGTACAAAGGAATTTTTCTTTCATAATATTGAGAGGATCAGCCCAAAATGGTTAGATAAAGTTGTGGGATTATCTCTCCTAGATATACAAGTATTCCTTGACTATTCTAAGGTGCAGTTACCTCACCCATCATTTATTTATGAGAGAATTAGGGCCCATTTTTATAGCATTGGTCAGGGCCCAAGTTGATGTTAATGTACACATTTTGAATCGTAAGCATTTGTTGTTTAAATGATAAAAATTATGAATTACAATGATGCAATTATTAAAATGATAAATTTACTTAAAATAAATATTTTAAGTTATTGCATTAGTTAAGGATTCTTAATGTGAATCATTGATATGAACTGAAATAAAAAACACTTAGATTTAAACATAAGTTTAATATAATTGCTTGTTTGTTACTGAAATACATTCAACAAATTATTCAAATTTATTTCTAAAAGTATTTAAAAATAAATTAAATTTTAAGCCTTATGTACTTTACAAATGTACTTAAATTTTTTTTTTTTTCTAAATGGGATCTTGTTTTTAATGTTCTTCTAAATGTTTTAATTTCATTTACTTAATTTCAGCATTGCTTATCGTATTTCTTAATGCAATTTAGTATTTCTAATTTTTCTTGTAGCATTATCCAAAGCTCAGCCAAACTTATTATGTTTTATTAGAATGCCTTACACAAGACCATATGAATTTCTTAAGCAGCTTAGAACCGCAACTTTTTTTATATATTTTATCATCAATTTCTGAAGGCTTATCATCAACAGGTATATTCTTTTCAGTATTTTTAAAAATTTTAATTTCAAATGTTTAACATAAGATTCCAAAACGTGTAACAGTTGTTTTTTTTTAAATATTTCAAAAATTCTATCTAATGTAAAGTGACAATTATATACTGTGGAATTCTTTTAGAATTTAATTTATTCATTTATTATTTTAATTTTTTATTTTTATTAAAAGCTCAGATATCGTAAAAAACACTATAAATTTGGACGTCTTTCATCAATTATTTTGATTAAGCTTTGTATTCTTTTTATGGGGGGACAGGTTGAGGAGTGTGATTGTGTATAAGCTCACTTAGTAAATATCTCAATTTGTCCAACTGTTAGTGCTTTTTTTTTTTCTGACATTATTTGTTTTTTACATATTAAAATTTTTTTTTTTTTTTTTTTTTTTTTTTTTAACTTTTGTATTCGTCTTAGATAAGTCACCTCTATATTTGTACATTTTTTTTTCTTCTCTCACACTTTAATTTCTTACAAGTTGTTAGTTTTTGTATGTTTTCAATGTACTCCAAGAAGGTTCTTTGTTTTGAATGGGTATATTTTATAGCTAAATATGGTGGACATTGCTTTGCACTTCAGTTCAAAGCGCATTGTGATATTCTAACAGACTTACTAATAGCATTCATTCATGACGCAAGAATGGAATGACCACCAAAACGCACCCTAAAATATTTAAAGATAACATATTGTCTAATGTCACTATTTTAAAATACATTGAATATATGCAATGGCCCAACAAGGCAAGTTAATCATATTCACTAATCACTTTAAAACTGGACAAAATTTCAATTCGTTTTTTAATTCATAATATTACCATTAATATATCACTAAAAGAACTTGCAAAATAATTAGAAGAGAACAACTTTGCAGTTACAGAACTTCCCAGGTTTGCATTTTCATGAGCTACATACACTTAACCTATTTGCACCAGTCTTGAACTATTTTAGGAACAGTCTTACCAGAGCATCAGAACGATTATGGCTATGTAACAAAAATATAGTTAATAAAATAAAATAAATTTTTCTCATATACACACCCAACTGCAAATTATAAAAATCAAATTGTCTATGAATTCTGAGATATGCAACATCCCATAACCTCATGCTCATCCCAAATTCCCAAATGTTCTAATTGCAGCAAAGAACACAAGGCTACAGACAACAAATGTGCTAAACATAAAGCCAAAGAAAATTTAATTTAATTAAAAATCTTCAACCGTCTTCCTTTTATAAAATCCCAGAAACCTATCTTATTGCTCTTTAAAAAGTGTTCAATCTCGTGGCTCGCAAATATGATTCATAAATTTTATTAAAAATAAGTTGTTTTTTTTTTTTCGATAAATTATTTTCTACTTGTATAGTTCAACAAATCTGTGTTCAAAGTGATTTCATGTTCATGATCTAAATGCACAGTAATTTTGTTTTAACCCCACTCTTAAGACCAATTACATGCGGATGATATATTTTTGTATAGCATTGATAAGTCTTGAAACATTCTCATTAATTTTCAAATAACTCTTCTCTTGATAATGTGAAACAGGAAAATTCCCCCCTCAAACTGAGCAATGCTAGCAGTAAATTTTAAAATAAAAAAAAAAACAAATACCAATTCAAAATTTACAGATTCACATCTTCCATGTTCCATAGAAATGGCACTTTCGATATCTAAAAAGAAAGCCATTGAAAAGTTAAAAGAAAATTGAAGCAGTAGCAACTAATTCCTGGGGCTATTGGTCCTAACATTTCTTTCAACTTGCAAATTCCACTATACAAAGCCTTACTATGGGTCTTTTTTTTTTTTTTTTTTCAATCTTCTCAAGTCATAGTGACCTCCAAATACAATATCCTCCATATTATTTAGTTTTATGTTTTGTAACAGGTCTTTGAAAATGGACTTTTTCCTGTTTTACACAAAGAACCCAGTCACCTTCCATTGTTTCAGAGATAACTTATGCTGTTAGAGTACTTTTTATGAAACAAATTTCTTTTGAATCCTTTTGTCCTCTTTCTATTTATCTTAAATCTGAAATCAATCTCAAAAGGTTGAAAGACTTTATTTCTCTTCAAACCTTCTAGACATCCAATCTCCAATTTTCCACCATTTAGTCAGAGCTTGAAAAGCACAATTCATCATCATGATTTATCCTTTAAAGCAAATAAAATTATGATATAAAATTGGTCAATTTTATTTACATCAAATGTATATTTATTTTTGTTTGCTTCAAAGGCTTAAGTAACTTAATTTTTTTGTTAGAAAATGATACAAGCATATATAAAATAATTTTCATTACAAGGATTCATTTTGAGAGCTGTGTGTTTTTTATTATATCCTCACAAATTAAGAACTTCTAATTGTTTTAACTGTATAAAGTAATTTGTTCCTGGGGCTATATTATTTAGATAGATTTCCATATTAAATCTTTGTATTAATTTTTTTTTTTATGTGTACACAAGTTTTATTGCAAATTAGGCTTCTTAAATGGTTTACTTAGGGAAGAGAGCAGTTTTATGATTTCAGTTTTTTTTAAATGTATTTGTTGAAATTTGTTTAAAAACTTTGTTTTTAATAAATAAAATTTTTGTTTAAAAATAAGATATACATGTTTAATATATAAATTTAACTTAGATCTGCAAATTTTATATACTTCAAAGCTATTTTAATGATTTTTCTTCAGTATTATAATTTTAATTTTAGATACAATGGTGTGTGCAGGTTGCTGTGCTGCATTGGATCATATAGTTTCATATATATTTAAAAAAAAATTTCAAAACCAAATCGAAAAGAAAGTCCACTAGCACTGAACAACGTGAAGAAGAAACTTGTCTTAGAGTTTTAAAAACAACATCCTGAAATACTTCAGCAGGTAATAATGAGTTTTGATAATACATGAGAAAATATATTTAAAACTTTTACTATGTTTCCTTTTTACTTGAACATACAAAATGCTAATATGTATATACAAGTTTTTTTGAAACTTGATATATAAAAGGACGGTAATGTAGAGAATACTGATATGAATAAGAATCACAAGGAAAGAATGGCCATAAATAAATAGATGGCTTTGTATATGAAGACTAATTTTGACATATGCAGAGTGATTCATTTAAGCCTTTGAGTGTGCAATCAACATACATTGTTTTGTGATCACTGAGTTTGCTGATATTCATCTTATATATGGCCTAGCTCACTTGTTCCTAAAATGGCCAATAATTCCCCCTAAGGACTGTGGAATATTGGCTTTGGGTGCATTTAATAAAGATAACGAGGCAGTAATATGAAAGAAAGTTAAAAAAAAAAATTATTCACCAAAAATTAAATTTCAACTACCAATAATTGTGGCTGCTGAAGCAGAAAGCTATACTTTATCATGTATTATAAAAGATTTTAGTTGCATTTTTTTCTTTCTGTTTATGGGAAATTTTAAGTGCTGTCTGCTAATAGCAAACTGCAGTAATTTAAGAATATTGTTGATACAAGTTTAGTGAAAGGCAATTTTTTTTTGATTGCAGTACACAATGTTCATTCTTCTCACTAAAATCATTTTTAATATTTCATAACTTATTTTCATATTAGCTTTCATTATCTAAATTTTCTGTGTGATATGTAAATGTTACTGTGGCTGCTTATATTAAATAATTTTATTTCAAACTTCAATATGTCTAATTTGCAACATCTTTATCTATTGTTTTAAGGTATAAGTAAATATTTAAATACATAAAAGAACACAAATTTGTTATAACTTCCTATATGAAGCTAATGTTATTATATTTATTGTTTATTAACAGTGACAAGTTATTACAATAATTCAATGTCATGAAAGGTTTTAGTTTCAATCGTCAAATTTAAACACACACTTAATTTAACTAATTTGGGAATTAAAATATATTTTTTTTTTTTTTTTCTTCAACTGGTTTTTCAATTCTTTTAACTTTTCAGGTTAATAAGTAATTTTAGATAGTTTTATATTACAATTTATTTACCTTAAATGACAGGTATATTGTTTTTGATCTTTTATATACTCATATAATTCATTATTTTGCTAACTGAATTTATAAACAAATTTTAAACTTTTTGCTTTTCAAAGTAAACTCTCTAAAAGTAAAAAAAATTTTATTTTAACAAATACAAAATTTTCTATGTGTGTGTATAATATATATGTATTTGCTGTATGCGTTTACAACAGTAATGATATGTGTGACATAAGACAGTAACAATGAAATGTTGTATGTTTATCTTGACTAGCAATCATCATTGTTCTGCTTCCATCAATTTTTTTTAATGTCACGACGACAAACAGTGGATTGATGTTCTCTTGTATTTATTATTATTCTTATGAAATAGTGTGAAAAATCTTATGAAGTGTATTTCTGTTGAATGAAGGTGTCTTTTTTTATATTTTTAGATGCTGAGCACAAATTTAAATATCGTGATATTTGAAGAATGCAGAAATCAGTGGTCTATGTCTAGACCATTACTAGGCTTGATTTTATTAAATGAAGAGGTATGTTCTGTTTTTTCTGCATTCATAATTTTTGTATTGTTTTAATTTTGAAATTATATTAATCAATTCATATTATAATTGTCAACATTTTTCTCAACATGTATTGTTTCCCTGTTAAAATACTTTACATAGTCTTTTGTTTTAAACTGATAATTAGTTTCAGTATAATTACTTTGTGATCATTTCTATTTTGATTATAAGTATCATAATTAGTTTAATTTTATAATCTTGATTATATGTAGCTGTTAATTGTCATAGCTAGAAATTATTTTTATTACAATAGCCCTTGCTGTTTTAGGAGAAAATAGTCACACAATCTATATATGGTTGTCTATTATATTTTACCTTTTATTTGCATGTATAAATTTTTTTTTATTTATGCTCTTTTCACTATTAGCATTGATCTCTTAATTTTAAAAATCTAACAAAAGGAATTTATGGACAATCAAAATTCTGAATTTGATGTTATGTAATTTGCCATTTGAATGGTTGGTATCAGACGCATTAAGCTTTAAGGTGGCTGAGAAAATTATTTTGACCCATTCATAGAAACATAACAGATTTCATTGAACTATGATTGAAAAACTTCTACTAGATGGCAGTACTACTTGTTAACTTGTGAACTATGAATTCTTGCTGAAACAAACTTCACAGCTACAGAGCAATTAAGACAATTATAAATGTGGAATTAAAAATATGTTCTAAGAAATTTAATTTTAATTTATCCATTTTGATTCTTATAGCATTAGTAAATTACACAATGTCAAAAACTGCCAACACAAACAATCAGACCAATGTTCTTGAAGTATTTGGCTTAATTTTCTTCGAATTTATTGCCTTCTTTGTTAGAATGATGACAGAAAACTTGTTTATGGAATAATTATATGCAGTTATTAGCTGTATGGTAACAAAATGTACTGCAATTTTTTTAATGAGAAATTAAATTTAAGCATCATGTCCCATCAAACGACAGGCATGCAAAGAAATATACCACAAAATATAATTTGTTCCTTATACAGAAGAATTAAAATAGTGTAAAGATTGTATCTCACCCTCACCATAGCAAATTTGGTATACAACAATAATTAGCTACTTTTGGTATGCTAACATAAAATTACAATGGCAGTGTTCCAAGCTTTTTGTGAAATTTAATATAGAAACGTATTCATAACCTGAAATTAATGCTAGAATCTTGAATGATAAATCAAAGAAATCCTAATAAATTGAGTTTAAAAAATAAATAAAAATAAGAAAATATTAATGTGATGACAGAATACATGATAGATGATATTTTCCCAACAATTTTTAATTATAGACAGATGATTTTTGTCTCTATTATTAATTCAATCTTTTGTAAAGCATTTTTAATTTATATCTAACTTCATTAAAAGTATTTTCCTCCAAATGCAAATTACATATTGTAAGCTATTGTAAATGTCTGGTTCTCTTTCATTATTATTTTTTTAAGTTAAACAGGTTGTTTAATTTTTTCCACAGAAAGTTGTGTCCATTAGAATAGTATTTATATGTGGCAGTTTTATGAAATTCCTGAAATAAATGACCACAGATTGTGCAAAGTAAATTATATTATTGAACCAAGAAACTAAGGATTTTTTATTTTATAATCTGTGCTATATAAGTAGTATATTATGGTAGTTTTTGTATCATGTAAAAATTGCTCTAAAGGGATTGTTGCAAAATAAATTTTTCAATTAGATTAAAAAATTTTATTCCAAACTCGTATTGTTTGGAAATTTAAAAGGATTATTTTTCAACCTTGATTCTTCAATTTCAGTTTTGTTGTTAAAGGAGCACATATTTGGCAATGTTTGATAATACCCATATAAAAACTATTTTAATAGAATAATTTATTAAGATCTTGCAAAAAAAGAGTTTGGGTAATCTAAGTGCTGCCATAAATGTTCTGGTTTGTTTTTGTGTCTCAGCTCATTCTGGTTTTGAAGGAAATGCATGCTTATACAAACATTAAATTTTAATTGTATCGATAAATGTTTTCGTACAACTGAGAAATTATAAAATTTAAGAAAGTCGTTTTACTACAACAATAAATGAAGTTTTTTCTATATAATTTTAAAGAAAATTCATGCTTTAAATGTATGTATCCTTAACATTTAAATTGTTAAAATTATGTTACATCTGTTTACTATCATCCAATATTAAGTAAAACTACTAGCTAATTAATGTTTTTTTTATAATTTTGTATAATTTTCGTTTAAAAGGTCATCAATAAAAAGTAAAACAATTTTTATGATTTTTTAAAAATTATTTCATTCTTTTGAAAATCATTAATGAGAATTCAACCAAGAAATAGATATTATAACAGAAAATTTGCTTTAGTTAGATAAATATAAATAAAAGTGAAACAATATTATCCATTCTGGGGTTTCTGGCATTCAGTAGAAGTACCAAGGGGGAAAAAAAAAGTAATAGCTGCAGAAGTGAGGAAAAAAGTGTCCAGCAGAGTATTATTTGGGCTTCAAGAAAAAAGTTGAGTTTGGGCAAAAGTGGACCTACCCCTTACAACCATAGCATTATGAACATGTCCTAAATGTTTCATATATTGATAAGATGAGATTGAGAGGGTCTCTATACTGCAAAAAAGTAATCTGATTCTCATTTTGTATGCAAATTTACAGAGTTGAAGCAAGTTCAGGTAAATGTATCCAGTAATAGTATTTATTATGTGGATTAAATATCAACTCTACAAATTCTATTACTCATTTGTAGTTAACCTCAAATAAAAAAAAACTCAACCGCTCTGCCCCATTTTTACTTAAATATATAGAATTTAATAATCAGAGTAAATAATGATTGCTACTCTAAAGTAATACTATTCGTAGATCCCAGAGCAGCCATACAAGCTGTCTCGTTAAATCATCACACTGAAACCCCAATAATAAGCCAAATTAAGAAATATATGAAATATTTAAGAACTAAAGACAAGGAAATTGTATTCCAGTGGATACCATCACACATGGGAATTAAAGATAATGAAGCAGCAGATTCATTTGCAAAGAAAAGAAATCATGTGAATATTGAAAAAACAAGTTCCACCAAAAGCTTTCAAAAATATATTCATAGAGAAATTTTTAAGAAACTGAAAGATAATCTCATAATTAAATCTGAAGGCAAAAATTTGTACAATATTCAAGACAGCTAGAAAAACTTTAACACTAGACCACATAAAGAGGGGTTGCCAACTTTCGATTAAGAATTGGGCATGATTGTCTTGTGGAACACCTAAACAGGATAAGTGTCCACGCCTCAAACACTTGCCCAATATGTAGGGCCAGTACAATGAATACAGAACATCTTTTGAAATGTTCAGGACTGAATAGGGAGGGTCAGTGCCAAGGAGAAGTCTTGCAGTTATATTGGGAAGCCAGGGGCCTCATGGACTGAAATAAAATGCCTACTTCCTTTATTTACTCTTTCCCCTTTGACCTTTTGTGATGTGTGAGACCGACTTAATGTAAATTGCTGTCTTGCTGTATATTTACTTTGTTCTGCTTGTTCCTTTTTGTGTGTGATCCTTACTGTAATGGATTGATTTCCGATAAAGCCGTATGTTACAACAATATAGAATATTCTTGAGAATATGAAATCAGTAGCATTCATTTTCAATGAGATTCCAGAAAAAGAATTTGAAATGTATATAAATTTGTTCTTTTTCAAGCTTCAAAATTGTAAATCCATCCAAGTCTTTTTATCATCATATTTATGTTAATAGATTATCACTTTTTGAATCTCTTGAATTTTAAAATGAATCAGCCACATTTATATCGATTGATCTTGTCAAGTAAAATTTTCGTTTTCTTTTTTAAAATTTAAGGCACCTCTAAATTATTTGTGTGCTTAAGTTAGGATTTCTGTTTCCTAAAATTTAAAGAATCATTGTTACATGAATCCTATATATATCTTTAATATGAATCAATTCAGTATTTAAAATATTTTCTTTTTTAAAAAATTATAAATAATTTGTTTTTCTATTATTTATTTTATGAAGTTCCATTTTCATTAACCCAAAATGGAGATTTCTGCACTTAACTTTTTCTGTTACAGAGATTTACCTGTTGAGAGAGTATTCATTGAAAGATTATAACGTATGTCTTAAAATTTAGGTAAAATTTGAGTTATGCACCATTTGTGTGATGAAATGTTACCAACAAAAAGAAAGAAAAGAATGGCAGCTGACATTTAATGGTTATTAAAAATTGAGTGCTACATAAAAGAATGCGTTTTCATTGTTGAGCATGTTTTAAAAATAATGAAGGTTTGACAGATAATCAGAATAGTGGTTTAACTTAATCAGTTGTGAAGAGATTAATTAAAGTCACTCAATTATCCTTTAATTAATTGTTCCTTGACTCAATTAATTAAAGTCAATGATCAATTAGTGATCTTTAGGCACTCTAGTTGTCATTCTATACAAAACATCGAAGTAGTCCTTAAGAGTGATGCTGAAAGTCCAGGAACATCAATTCAGCACCTGTTTATGAATTGAAGAAGCTTCCAACTGCGTATCCTCATGAAAGATTTGCGTCGTCATGCTTGCAAAATTCAACTGATTCAAGAACTGGCTACAGACCACTCACAGCGAAAAGTGTTCGTTGAATGGATTATGAAACAACAAGTGGATGTTGATTTTTCGAACAAAATTATTTTCAGCGATGATGCTTATTTTCATCTTGATGTCTTCGTTAATCATCAAAATTATCAGATTTGGGTTTCGGAAAACTCATAAGTAATTTCTGAGAAACAATTGCATCCACAACGTGTCACTGTTTGGTGTGGTTTTTGGGCTGGAAGTATCATCGGACCATTCTTCTTCGAAAATGCTGCCAAACAAACAATAACAGTAATGGTGCTCACTATTGGGTCATGGTTATTCAGTTTTTTGTTCCTAAACTGCAAGATATCGATATGTGATTTCAACAAGATGGTGTCACATGCCATCAGAAACAATTCAATTACTTCATGTATCATTTCTTGATTGTGTAATTTTCCATTTTGGTGATCAGAATTGGCCATCCAAATCATGCAACTTAACACAGTTGGACTTCTCTTTTTCTTAACTGTCTAAGGTTTATGTCAGCAGACCCATAACCACCCACTCCTTTAAGGAGGAAATTGAATGCTGTATCAACGAAATTCAGCCACATATATACAAAATGATCATAGAATATTTCGACAAATTGTGAATATGGATAGCAAAACTGTGGAGGCCATTTACCTGATATTCTAATCCATACACAAACCCTATACTGTATACTTTATGAATCAAAAAATTATTAATAATAAGGCTTGTGTTTTCTTGGAAAATTACTTCTTGCTTGAATTTTGAAAAACCCATTAATTCTTACCTATTGGTGGAGATTGGTTATTATCATAAAATTTATAGTAATTCTTTCTACATTTAAGTTTATGTGTCTTACATGAATAAACTTAAAATACTATTGTAAAACATTATTGCAGAGATTTTCAAGGATTTATCTGCGTTAAAAAATCCTAAATGTTAATTTTTCTCATTCTAACATGACATTCCTAGACTTTCCTCGTTTCACTTACTATCCTTATACTCAATTATTGCCCCCTACCCCTTCAAAATTGAATGTAACTTTTGTGTATATGTTGTCGTTTTATATTTTGAAATTAGTATTTATCAGCTACTTGATTATTAATAAGTGTCTTATTATCACTATGATTGAAATTATTTATAATGCAAATTTTGTGATGATAGTTTTTTTTTTAATTTTTAGTACTTCAATCAACTTAGGCAAACTATAATTAACAGTCAACTTCCTGAAAAGCAATGTGTAATGGCACAGTGGTTTGACAGTTTAATGGAAGGAATTGAAAGAAATCTACACACAAAAAACAGAGAAAGGTATAAATATTTAATTTTTATTTATATTGCATGTGGTATACTTTTATTATTAACACATTATTTATTTTGGAGCTAATATTATACTCAATATCTTGGCATTTTGTGATTGAAAATAATTAGCACGCAGTGAAGTCAGTATGCAATATGGCTCTAATGTGATTTTCGACACAATTTGATTTGTTGTAAACAAATAATTACATCCATCTTAAAGGAAGATTTCATTGTAGCAATTTAGCATGTAGGTTATTCCTTAAATATAAATGCATGATGACTTTTTCAAATTGCTTGCTGAAATTATCATTAATTTACAAAAGATGTATTTGTCAAATTTGTGACTTAATGATATAAATTTGGCTTAAGTTCATAGCTCATATGTAAATTCCAAGGATTCTGTTCAATATTATATTTTCATGTTGCAATTAAATTAATCTTCTCACAAAATTTAAGAGATAATTACGGTTTTGATATCTTACATGGCAGTAATTCCATATTGATGCAATTTCTTCTCTTTCTGTGTACAGAATACTGATATTAGTCCAAATACTATGATTAACATATATATTTATTAATTCAATTCATCAAAGGTGAACAACAATACTGGTGAAACAATAATAAGGGTTTTTGTTAATAGTGATAATAAATGTCATAATATTCATTTGTCTTAATATTCGTGTATTTTTTTCTCTTTCTGAAGGGATTTTATCTTAAATTTTCTTGTTGGAAATGATCAGGCATTATTGTTAAAACCTGTAATATATCTTAAAGATAGTGTTAATCTAAGTTACTAAATTTAGTTAAAAATCATTATAGTTAAAAGATCTCCATAAACAATTTATATTGTTAAAACAGACTCATGAAGAAGATAGCATTGCAACATTTTATTAAGCAGTAAGAATTTGTGTAATCTAATTCATCTATTCAATTCTATAAAATGAAATGTAAATTATGAGTTTAGATAAGTGGAAAAAAAAAATTAAGTAATTGAAAAAGTGCAACAAATAATTAAGGCTTTTACTAGATAATAAGAAAGTAAATATTGATAATTTAAGAAAAATTGTTTATATTTTAAACACTTAACATAGAGATGAATTTTTTAAAAAACATTATAAGTTGTTAAAAAGGAGTTTTTAATAAAGTTATATTTTATTTCTTCAGGATTCATTATGTAATTGATTGTTTTTGTTGTTAACAGTGATTTCATACTTTTATGTTTATTTTTAATATTAATTATTTTTGTAATATATATAGATAGAGAGAGAGAGAAAAAAAAGAGATAGAGATTTTAATAACTCTTGTTTTTAGGTTTACTCAAAATCTATCTGTTTTTCGACGAGATGTCAATGATTCTCTTAAAGGCCCAAATGTATTGAATTCTTCTATTTATGAAGTAAATTAAACTAAACTTAATTTAATTTTGTCATAAAACTGTTTATGTGTATATGGTTCACCCACTAATTTTGTTTCCACATTCTGTGCCAAGAAATTTTTCATTTAGACATGACCATAGGTCTAAAAATAATTTATTCTATACTATAATTGATATATTTTTATTATAATATTTTATATCTGATTGAAATTTCTTATTTATTATCATTCTTTTTTAATTGTAGATTTATAAATTTTTTTCTTTTGCTGAAAAATGCTTGTAGAATCTGAAATATTAAGATATAATTATGTGAGTGAGCCTACATATGTCATCACTATGTCTATGTTCTTATTGTCTTAACAAATATCTATCATCAAAGACATTGTGAATACCATAAACCACTGTGACATGTAAATGAAATTGCATTGCCATATATTTGTGTAAAAAAAAAAAAAAAAAAAACCTGCATCGTTATTCCACGTTTTGGAGCATTCCAAGGTTTGCATAACAGTAGCATTTCTATTTCTATGCAAAATATATAAAAAAAAATTAATATATTTTTATACTTATTACAAATTAATATATCTTGTTATGTTAGATATTTTGCATGTTTAGCATGTCTGCTTTATTATTTATTATTTTTAAAATGCTGAAATAGCATTTTAAAAAATGATAAAATACATTATAAAAGTACAGAATAATTATAATTTTGTTATTGCTAATGTGTTTATTGACTTTGTTTATTTGACTTTTTTTTTTTGTTAGAAACCTTATATTAAACATAAATACATTTATTAATATTAGATTTAATCAGCTTGTAGTGAAATAAAAGCAATTTTTTTTTTCTCATCCAAGCTCATAGATTCATGGATAAGAACCTATGGTATAAATCTTGTTTCAAATGCTTTTTCCAAATGTCTTATGTTGAAACAACTATGCTGGTTCACTTCAAAATAAATCATGCCTATACTACCATAGCTGTTTATAAAGTTTTAAATTCTTATGCTTTTAAAAGCAGATTTGTGTAAAGTCTAAAAAGGAGAACATCAATTATTTAAATTGTCATTATGTTTCTAGAATTAATTTAAAATGTGACTTTTTGAAACTAAAAATATTTTTTTGTTAATTATGCTATGTCTATGCAAATGTTTGAAAGAACTATACTGTATTATTAACTTAGCATGTTGCCTTTGTTTATTATTCAGTATGCATTAGCCAGTTTTTAGAAAAGGTACATAAACTTATTTAATAAAAAAAAAAGCTTCAATTTTATGCTAGCTACTTATTCGAAAAATTTCTTTTTACGTTTTCAGAAAATCTCTTTCTTCTCCGAAAATGTTTATCTCACCACCTCTGAAATAATTGCACTTGAGAGTTGATTTTTATGACCATTGATAAAATATAACAATAGTACACCATTACTTGTGGCATGATATATGAAATTGTTTGAATCAGTACAGTTAAATGGAATCCCTTCTGAAATACAGATATATTTAAAAAAATTTTAATATCTGCTTGGCTGGTTTTTATTTTTAATTTTACCGCTGCTCTCTGTTTTTAAAGTCTAATGTACTTAATGTTCATTGCTATATATATATATATTATAAATGCCTTCGCAAGATCTCTCATGATTAATTATTGTATATGCTTAAAAATTATTAATGATTTTTGTAACAAATGTATGTTTTTCTGCAGAAAATTTCCATGCACTTTTGTAAAGTGTTGAAAAATTTTAATACTCAGTCATGGTCTTCTAATGCATTATATTCAATCTATATACTTCCATTTGTGGCCTTTATGACCTTGATACATAACTCCATTATTTATTTTGTATTAAGCATTCATTTTATAATTTCAGCAGTTAAAACGTGACAACACAAGGATATTTAATTATTTAAAAATTAACTTAACATCTGTGATATATTTTTATATTTATGTGTTTCAATTAACTAATAATGTTTCTTTTAATATTATATTATAAAAATTTTAAAGCAATAATTCTAAAAACTATACTGCTTTTATCGCCATTTCATAATTCAGTAATTTTTAAGTTTAAAATATATGTGTATTAAAATTTATTTATGCCTAGTCTCATTATTTTATGATTATTTTGTAATAATATACTCTTTTTGGCACTGGAAATAACAGTGTATTGCATTATTTGAAGTTACATAATCTGTATTAAAATTGTGGTTTATTTTTTATCTTGTATAAATTAAAACTTTGATAGTAGCTCATTTTTTATTCTTTAATGGATTGATTATATTAAATGCTTTTTTTTAAAACAATTTTCTTAAGGAATAGTGCTTTGAACTCATGTACCTCATTACACTATGCAAAGACACAACTGTGATAAACACATTTTTAGTATTAGTCTTGTTTCTTTTTTTTTTGCATATGTTTTGTCAGCTATTCCAATTAATATGGAAAAAATGTACTTTATTTCATATTTTTTGTTATAATACTTTGTTGATGTTGTAAACATTTTTAAATAAGCTCATTGTGATAATATTTTAATGATCATTTTGCTGTCAAATTTATTTGTTATTGTTAAAATTCATTTTAAAGTAATTTTATTACCATATTAATGACTATAGAAAATTGTGACAAATTAATTTTATATTTAATTATAAAGTTGCTTTATTTTTAGTTCTGATTCAATATCATTATTTTTTAAAAATTTTTGTAATTTTGTTGTGTAATTAAAGTTGTACATAATAATATGTAGGAAGAGTTATAACAATTATACTTGTTATATGTATTTACAGGGTTGTTCATAATTCTGTGAAACATTTCTTTTATAAAGTCTGCGCATAAAAATAATTGTGCATCAGATGTTTTTAACCAAACTATGCCTTAGATATTCCATTTAGCTAAATTCTGCCTTAAATATCCATTTAGCTAAATACTGCCTTAAATATCCATTTAGCTAAATACTGCCTTAAATATCCATTTAGCTAAAAGTTGTACAAATTATCTGAACTATGCAATGGATGCTGTGTACAAGATAAATGTCTAGACTTGTTTTTCACATTTCAGGCTGTCCTTTGTCCCTTCAATTTAACAATGTGAATGGTATTCTTTATTAAAATGAACTTCATTTTGACACATTATGATTGGATTAATTTCATGCAACTACAAGGTTTGAAAAATTCCTGATGTTGATAAATTTTGAATTTTTTAATTTGATTACTATGAAATTTCTCAAGTTAGAATATTTAGAAAATCTTTTACTTATAGTCCAGCTAATAAATAAAACCAATAAGAGATTCCATTGATGAAATAATTTAAGCAGTTTTCAATTTAAAATTATGAATGATAATTTTATACAGATATTGAATAATATATTTACATGATACACTCATGAAATGGTTTCATTTAGGCCTGTTTGCATCTGCTTAGCCTGTTAGCGAGAGGTTACTATTTGCTGTGGGACTAAAAGGCATTTCATATTATTAATAATAATAATAAAGATAACACTGTCTCAGATAAAAACTGTTTTAAATATTTTTTTATCTAAATTCTGCCTGAAATATTCTATTTAGCTGAATTCTGCCTTAAATATCCATTTAGCTAAATTCTGCCTTAAATATTCCATTTAGCTAAACTATGCCTTAAATATCCATTTAGCTAAATGATGCCTTAAATATTCTATTTAGCTAAACTGGATACTTGGATAATCTGTAGTAACTAAGTATTTTTTGTTTTCATACTTTCAGACATTAGTCTTATGTCTTCCTTCAAGGATTAACAATATAAATAGTACATTTAATTAAAATGATACTTCATCTAAGCATATTGTGATTGGATTTATTCCATACCACTGCCAAAGGTTTCCAGATTATTGATAAATCATAACATTTTGTATATAAGGTTAAAAAGTGGAATTACTCAATCTAGAGTACATAGTATATCTTTTAATTGGGTTTAAAAATAAAGAACCCTGGAGATCCAAATGATGAACTGATAAAAAATGTTGAGATTATGTATTTGATAATGGAAACAGGTAAGTAATATGTGACAATATCAACGAATTTTTTATTATCTATATACTGAATATTGAATTGATGCTTATAAGGACTATTACAAAATTTGTAGAGTTTTTTAGCTATTGGAAAACACAATGTTAAATAATGAAGTGTCTGTAATAGTTGGTAAAGTAGAAACAGATTTAATGTCTTATTAATTTACCAGAAAATAATCACACATGCATAAAAGCATTCCATAAACAATTTGTTCATCAAACATTAGAAAAATGTACAAATAAATTCAAAGAAAAATGCCAAATATTGTGAGAAAGTTAGTTTTAATGCACGTGTGTGAAATGTGGGCAACTTTATATAATGTTTTTAACCAACTGATTCATCTGCAAAACGTATTTAGTAAATTGTTTTGTATATTGTGTTAAAAGGCAATACTGATTATGATGATGCCCGCCCTGCACTTTTGAGTCTATGCAAGGTTCATCATGAAAGAAAGGTTATTATTATCTTAATGGAGGTCGGACTTCTTAATGCCTCTGCTATGTGAAACAAGCACCCCAACAATAATATTTGGGTGTTCACAGCCTTTTAAATTTAGCTGAAAAGCTTTTCAACATAAGGATGCATTATGTTCATTCTTGGACGGAACACAGTATTTTTAAATAAAAATATGAATTCTGCCTTAAATTTTCGATTAATTAAATACTGCCTTAAATATACATTTAGCTAAATGCTGCCTTTAATATCCATTTAAATAAAAGATGCACAATTTCTCTGAACCATGCTGTTGATACTGTATTGAAGCTCGTTATCCAAATTCGTTTATCATATTTCAAAATGTCCTGTGTCTTCCTTCAAAGATTTAACAGTATAAGTGGTATACTAAACTAAAATGATACTTCATTGAAGCTTACTGTGGCAAGATTCATTTCCTACTACTGAAAAAAAGGTAACAATTCATAATATTGATGAAAAGTTTTTGAATTCAATCGAGTAGTTGAGAAATCTTTTACTTATGTTCCAAATACACACAAAAAAAGTATAAAATGCTATATATAAGCTGATTAAAAAAGATATAGTTTAAAATTATAAATGATCATTTTAAATGGATAACATTTAACTGTTGGTGAATAATATGTCCTGTGTAGCATGATAGGAAAGGTATCATTTAGGTCTATTGCATCTGTATATCTCGATATTAAAAGTCCTTATTTCCTGTGGGTTGAAAGACGGTTAAGTTCCTATCATTCAGTAAAAAATGTCGCCTATGAAAAAAACTAACATGTAACATTGAATTATGTATAACTCTGTATATGTTTTAATCCTTTGTCATCGCAGATATTATATTGCGATTCATATGTGTTGAATGTTTCAGTAATTGTTAGATTTCAACAATTGTCTGTAAGATAAAACTTGTATAAAAAGAAAATTTATGAGTTTCAGTGTGAGTCGTAGAAAGGTAACAGCAATAAAAGTAGTTTAAATTTATTTTTACTTTTATAATTATTAATAAAAAAAATTAATTTTAATTTTAATTAATTTAATTTTTAGTTTTTAATTTGTGAAATAATTTAGAGGTATATGCAAAATTACTTTTAGTGTCTCTTCTCCATAATGTCTTTATTTGTGATGTTTATTTAAGTATAAAACTTTTTAAGTTGGTAGTTCATTTGTATTTTGTGTTCTTCAAAAAATTATATGTTACCTTTCAATTAAATTTGGCTAAGAGAGCTCCTATATTGGAGCAAAAATTAGTTAAATTTGTTTTATGTAGATTTCTTACTTTTATAGTGACATTTATGACAAACATAGTAAATTATTAAGTCGTTTGTTTTTCAAACAAAATGTGTTCAAAGGGCAGATCTTCACTAAAATCACTTTAGAGCATTAGGGAAAAATAAATTTTTTATAAATGAATGTGTTCTTTTATTTCTTTCTCAAAAACACCTTTACAATTGAATACAATTATTTTTTATTATTATTATTATAAGTAACTTATTTTCCTAATGACATCACAGACTTGCAAATATGCAGATTTTGTCTGGGACGTAGACTGTGCATTGTAGATAAGGTGTAAGAAACGAATTACAAGCATTCCTTTTGTAGGATAAAATGAGAAGAAATTACATACGTTGAATGCTTCGCAACAGTTAATACTACAATGTTCCAATAACATGACGTAGCCGAATCGGTCGTTTAGAGGCAGGCCAAACACGATCAAGGACGAATCTCTCTTACGTGTTCAACCTGACTTGCGGAATATATTGAACTGCCCCAAAATGTCATTTCAAGATCATAAAATTGTTGAGAAATTAGAATGTTATTCGAAAACATAAGACATACTTGTAAATGTGCAACAACGCAAAACAAGGATCTGCATTTAACGCCTAGAAGTAAGCGACTTTACTATAACAGCAGAAGCCTATTAGCACCTGAGTTTCGATTTAAATTGTTCATAACCGATAGCATCATGTTGGATTCTATGCTCTCGGATCTACGGTTTGTGTTTATGAACAGCAATCACTGTGCTGCTCTCCGATAATGGACACGAGCATTCTGTTTGTGGAAAAGATAAATTGAATTTTTTTCAAAGATGAATCTCTAAATGTATCTGGCTTATTATCTGGAGAGAACTTGTTAACTCGGAATAATTTTGTTTAATACACGAAAGAGTGCGATTTAGGGAGGCGGGGGATAGTATCTCTATGAAGATCCATACCGACTTGTATATCCTATTGGCGATTCAGTAATATAAGGATGAAATCCTCGGACATTGTGACTACTTGCACGACCAGCAATCGAAGATAAATTACTCAGACAAGGCAGGCCACATCGTGTTCGGCTTGTGGCCAGTTTCCTTTTCGACTAAGAAACCTTTCGAATGGATTGGTTAGCATATTCCGGTTACACGAACCCAACTAAACATTCTAGGGTGAAGGGTTGTTGGTTGCTTATCCCCATAAACACTTCTGCCATAAAGCTCTCTTCTATAGGAATAGGTAAAAATTGATAACCACCTTGATCCTATGTCTCAAATAAGTTGCGTTATTGCTCTCGTTCATACCTCTAATTTAAACGTATTATTTTCCCCAAATCCCATTTTTCGTTAATTTTTTATGTATAAGAAGTATACATTTCTTGTTACTGACAAATATTAATACATTTAATTATTCCTTGTTCAGTGCAGTTCTCTCACTCCCCCCTCATTGCGTAAAATACATATGATTCTTTATCCGCAGTTTTTATTCAAAATTATAATTGCTCCTAATTGGTTAGAGTATTATATAATGTGTAACGTAATATTTGTTACTCTTAAATCTGATCTATTTATAGATGTGAAATACTTAACATGGTTATATGTGTCAAAAATTTTACAGCACCTCTAATCAATTGTTTATTTAGATCCTGTATGCACCAATATACGTTTAGTTAATCCATTCATCTGTATAATTATGGCACATTCAGAGTAATCTTGCTATAGATGGAAATCTTTAATAATTTCAGAGTTAATAGTTAATTTAAAAACAAGTAAGATAATTTTTTTTTTTTTTAAAGTCAATTCCTACTTTTAAGTTGAAATTTAAATCTTATATCTGCCATCATCTATTGGTAGATACATGCAACTTAAATCTAAAAAACTAAAATTAATTAATTATATTTAATTAAAGTCGTTGAGATCTTATCTTATCATTAATCTTATTCATAATTATAATTTATACAAAGACTAAAGCTTCTAAATACTAAATAGTTAATTAATATTTTAATTCTAAAACAGAATATATGCCATTTTATGAATAATAAATAAAAAAATGTATATTGATAAATTTCCAGATTATCAGATATTCTTATTCAGGGCCTGATGGCCGAGTGACTAGCGCTCTGGCTCTCGGTACCACAGGTTTTGGATTCGGGGCTCGGCGGTGCCATGGATGTTTGTAGTGGTTCGGAATCCACTTTAAACCGTAGATCCCGGTCTAATAGGATCGTAGAGCGTTGAGGGTTAGTGTTACTCGCATCCGTAGCATATCTTCAAGCTACACGTGCCCCCTGAGTAGTGTTGAATGAGTAACGTTGGTGCAGCCCATTCTCATGGCATATAGATAACTGTTGCCAGCTGCATTAGAAAAGAAAAAAGATATTCTTATTCAAAAGCAAATGCATGAAATATGAATGCCAAATGTGTTTATATTAATACATTTTCAAGCTGGCCAAAAAGCATTTTTCATTATATTATTAAGTTACAGTTGACAATTTTCTTTTAGTTTTGAGATCTTAATATAATTTCTCACAATAAAAATATTAGTTAAAATCGACAAACGTTTAGTTAAAATTTCGGCATTATTTGTACAGATGCATTGAGTTTCTTGAATCAAAAATATAAAAAACAAAACTTTACTTTTCAAAAGCTAATTATTCTAAAAAAGATTTTTGACTTTATATTAAAAAATATGCCTACATATTTGTGGTTAATAAGTTTTAAAAATATTATGTAGGCGTATATTGTTTGTGTATTGTGTAAGTGTTAAAATATTATGCATTATTTCAATGATGGATTCAAAAATTTGCTGACAAGATACATTGTAATTTCTCCCCCTCAGACATTAGTTGGCGGCCTGATGGGCAATTGGCTAGCGTTCTGGCCTTTGGTACCACAGGCTTGAGGTTCGAATCCTGGCGGTGGCATGGATGTTTATGAGTGGTTCGGAATCCACTTTAAACTGTAGGCCCCCTGTCTGTTTAGCCATCAAGTGCACAAGACAAACCAAACCAGGCATCTGAGGATATTTCTCAAATCGAGCCTCTAATTTATCTGTTAGAAATTTTCCTGTCAAAATATACTTTCATTAGTTATAAAAATGTAACTTATTAATTCTTTTAAAGATTCACTTGTAAAATGAATATCTTTCAAAACTTACCATCTCTACAAGGAACTTCCATTATTTTCTTTCTGATGGTTTTTAAAGAACTAAAATTTTCCATGAGCAAATCCAAACTTTAATTTTTTAAAAAAAAAAAAAAAACATCACATTTTTATCACTAATATTTTCTATGATGAAAAGGATAAGTCAAAATTAAAAATTTTGAATGACTTTTAAAATTATATTTTGAATGGTAACAGAAAAATGAAAAAAATTACTGCTAAACAGAAGAAAATTCGTTGAATAAACAAATTTAGTTGAAATCAAATGAGTTATTTGTTCAATCATAACATCAATAATAAAAATATTTCTCACCCTAAAGAAGTTTTGGAATGCTGTCTATTTATTGTTCTCCTTGCGAAGTAGTCATATTTAAATTTCTATGTATTTGAAACGAACCATGCATCCGTAGAGCTAGGTAATTACAAAAATTATGATATTTACTTTATCATAATTGCCAGTGTTCATGAACAATGCTGCTGTTTTCGTTTCTCAATTCAACATTTGTTAGGGTTTCAGGTTTTTTTTTTATAGTTTAGTTTCTTTGTTTTCTCTTTTGATTTAGTATTACTCTTAAGTAAATCACTTATATTTATATATTTATTTTCTTTCACTTTCTACTTTAATTCCCACTTGTTAATTTCTGTTTATTAATCAATATAGATCAAGGTTTGGTTTGTTGCTGTACGTTCATTTTTTGCAAACTTGGAGCTAATTAGACCGGGACCTACAGTTTAACATGGATACCAAACCACTAACAAACAACCATGCCACCACCAGGGTTTGAATCGGAAGCCAGTGGTATCAAAGGTTAGAGCGCTAACCAATAAAGATTAAAAAGAGGTCTTAAAGGGTATATATTTCTCACTTGATATGGTGGATACTACTTTAAACTCCAATATAATGGAGTACACCTAAGATGCAGATCTTAATTATAAGGTTAACAGTGAATTTCTAGCAGATTTACAGACCTTATTCCAACATGGCACTCAATCTTTCACTATAGAATTCAAGGTTTATATTTGCATGATTGTGAAAGTGCATTTAAAAAAGCTGAAAAACGATATATCGTCCAAGGTCAATATACTAAAATACATAGATCATATGCGTATAACACAACAGAGTAAAGTAATAATTTCCACTGATCATTTTGATACTACCAGAGAATTGGCAAATTTGATGGCTATCCTAGGTATTCACATTTCAGCATCTCTTTATCCCGAAATATAAATACTCGATTTTTTATTTCATAACATCTCTCCTGATATGTCTTTAGCCGAACTCGCAAAAAATTAGAACAGGGGAATAACGTAACAATCAAGGAACTCCTCAGTAGATTTATTTTGTTTGCTGTAATATCTATCTTCACAACTGTTTTAATCACAATTTTGGGAACAGTTTTATCTGAGCATGTAAGATTAAAGCTTGAGCGACAAAAAATATCTTTGTTTTTGATAAACACCGTCAGTGTCGCCATTGTTTTTCATTTACACACTCACTTACAGCTTTTAAAAAACCAGTTGCTTGTGAGTTCTACAGCGTCTAACATCCAGTGGATTCATACTCGGCCAAAGTTCCAAAATGTATTAACTGCAGTGATCACTTACAGCTACAGTTACCCTTTCAATTAAATAAATCTCAAAAAATCTTTGCAGACAGACCATTATGTAGCTGAAATTTATTCTTTTTCTTTATGATCAACAAAATCTCACACACTTTTGAATCATATTCTGATTTACAATCTGCCCTGTCCAATGCTTAAAACCTACAAAATCTAATAATAAGAAAAAAACTACAAAATCTCTCATCAACGAAAGCTCGCTTGATGGGGACGATTTCGTTTGGAGAGATGGTGCTTTAGCGAACTTAAAGATGCTGAACGCGCTGCTCCCAATATTTTTCCAGGCAGTGATAGTATTCCTACGAAATTAATTAAAATACTTCCAACAGTTACTTATTATTTTTAATAGTATTCGGTTCACCGGCGTTATTCCATAGGAATGATTAACAACAACAATCTTACCCATTTTTAAACCTTGTAAAGGTAGCACTTCCCCTATCTCGTATCGCATTGACTTCCTTTTAAGCAAAATATTTGAACCTATTGTACTCAAGAGGATAATTCACTTTATAGTTCCTAACAAATTTCATCCTATCATTCTTGTTTTATTCCTTTTATCTAGACTTTATTCCTTTCATTCTGTGCATGTATTCGTTATCACTCCTACATCGCAAAATAGTCAAAACAAAAAATGCCAAAATTTGTTTTTGCTAAATTAGACATTTCTTCTGCTTATGACTCAGTATGGAGAAATGGACATTTTTATAAAATCTTACAGTTAGGCAAACAGGCACTGTTGTAAAAATGAATTTATAGTTTCATCCGTAACAGAATTATTACGTAAAATGGAGAACAATAGGGGGAAATTCGCGGAGTACAATAGGGCAGTGTTATCAGTGCATTTCTTTTTGCAATATTCATGCGAGATAATCTTGATATCCTCCTGCTTATACCGAATACTTATTACATGCAGACTGCATTTTTATTCAGCAAGGACAAAAGTCTATGTTTGGTTTGTCACTCTACGGTCATCTTGTGCACACGTCAGACTAAACAGACCGGGACCTACGGTTTAAAATGGATTCGAACCACTACAAATATCCATGGCGCCGCTGGGACTCGAACCCGAAACCCTATGGTACCGAGCTCAGCCACTCCAAAGTCTAGGAAAAGTACTCTAATCTTCAAATTATTCTTCATAAAATCACTCAATGATGCGAAATATGTAAATTTATCTTTCAACCTGAGAAATGAGAATCAGTTAACTTTTCAAATAAAAACTAATGCAAACTCAATATATGCAAGTTAGCAATATCTATATTCCTTGGGCATCATTTTCTCACATAATCTCATTTTTAAACAGCACTTTTTTTATCTTAAAAAAAAGAAAGCTATAAAAAGTTAAATTTTGAAAACAATAACAGCTAATTCCTGTGTTGTCGGTCCTGGCATATTCAAATTGCAAATTCCACAATTCGAAGCCTATTTTAATATGGTCTTCTAACTTTATCTCTTCCAACTATAGTGACTTTAAAAAACTAAACACTTTGTAGCATTTAGTTTTAAGTTTCGCGGTAGGTCTTCCGAAATGGACTCCGATCCCTTTTTACATAAAGAAACCGGTCGACTTCCATTGTTTTAGAGGAAGTATATGCCGGCGGAGCGCTTTTTACTCAACTTTTCATCTTTCGATTCATCTTCTTCTTTCTCATTTATCTTAGATCAGATAATCAATCACCAAGTCTAAAACACCTGATTTCTCTTCAATCCTTTTTGCAAACCTTCTAGACAGCTTAAACATACATCTTCAATTTGATTCCCAATTTTCTTCCAGTTAGTCAGAATTTCAAAATCACATTTCGTCTTGATGATTTACCCTTCAAAAACCGTTATCTCATCATTTCATCAAATACCTTTTCGAACAACTTAAGATGAACACTGGAAGACAAGATTATTTTAGCCTATTATATTAACTCTTCTTATTTACTCTCAGCTCATAACTATTTTATCTAACAGACAGTCTTTCTGTTCTTCTTTGCAACTTCAATTCAATGGCTATGTCAAATTACTCTGCAAAAAAAACTTACAAAATCATATATTTAATAGCATTTGGTAAGTAATTATCATTATTATTTCAAGTTACATACAAATAATCTTCAACAGTATTTTAACAGTCGAATTCATCTGCGCGCCCAGGTCACGTTTGTATTACAGAGAATAAATTAACATATACTCTAGCAAAATCAGCATCAGACACTATCATTCACACCAAAAACCGTTGAACACCTTTGTTCAGTGCAGAAAATATGTAGACTTTCGAATTAAAAAATTTATAGTATTCTTGGATAATCGATACTTCTGAGAATGCATATTATAAGTCTGTAACAATACTTTAATTTCTATGAAAAGTCACATAATCTTATAAACAACAGAACAATGGAAATTCCACTATTTTTTCTAAAGTTTCCCGCTTTTATTTTCGTTATGGTGGCAATTCAAATTTTCTTGTCCTCTTCTCAATTTTATAATGTAATTTGTCTACTCTTTTAAAAGTTTTTATGCATTGTTTTCTTTTTTCATATTTATTCATGCTGTATATTTTCTTTTGCTTGCTTGTAATAATTATTCATTGACGTACTAACGTACTAATCAATAATTCATTTCTTTAAAAAATCATATTTATAGCCCCACCATGAGATCTATCACATTTGAAATACTATCATGAATTCATGAATTCCTTATTTCAGTAGTTCGATTATGAATGTTCAATTTTCATTAAAGTGTCTTGTCGTATTTTAACAGCATTTGAATAAATTGAGATAAATTAGCATTGGGGACATAAATCTCAAAATATTCACCTTGTAAATGAAAGAAGAATCTTCTTGCTCTATAAAGAGCCAATTTTTAATTTTTCGAAAATCATTGAAAGTTTTTACTGAAGTTTATTAAATACCAGTCTGCAATTCTACTTCTATTTTTAAAAATTTCATATACAATACGTATGTAAACATATAATCAAATTACTTTAAGGCTTAATTTTTTCATTAAGAGATTATTTAATAACATTACAATTAGAAACTATAATCTTGAAATAATACTAAAGCAATAATAATCCACAACTAAAAGTACAAAACATAACAAAATATAGTATTTTGAATAACATTCAAATAATGCTACTTAACACACGGATGCAAAGAAAAAGAATTATACTACTGACAATGTCAAGCCAAAGGAAAGTTCTAATAGCCAAGTGTTTTCTGGCGGGATCCAGAGAGAGTGACATCTTAACCTAATTTTTATCGTATGGTTAAGGCCTGGTAGGTGGAGTGTTTCTTTTCGCTGGTCCCCAAATCTCGCCTCCTTTTGTCCAGCTGTCTTCCAAAATGTAAAGTTTCTTTATTTTTAAATTATCAAATTAATGTTTTATTATCTTTTGTAGAAAGCATTTTTAGGAAGCAATTAGAAGTTTCAGAATATTTTTTCTGACACTTCCAGGAATGATGAGGGGAGAACCGACAGATTACACGCATCAGCGTATAATCTGCGCTAAGAAAATTCAAAGAATTTTTTATGTTTAGTTCATGGAATTTAGACTTGAGAAATGATGATAAAATATCATCAACCAGAAAATTAAGAAAAAAAAAAAAAAAATGGATTTACTTTTTTTGATAATCGTAAATTCAAAAATTATTACGTATTCCTTTTTTGATTATTTACCATTTGAAATCTAAAGATGCTGATTGCTTTCACTAAATGGATTCATCCCAGAATGGCTTTTTTTTTTATTTAGCTGCAAGTCACAGATTTAGAATAAATACGATTTCTTAATTTACTAAGATCTTTCCAATAATGCAACATGCTTTTTTTTTCTTAATCTTAAAAACTGGCCAACTATTGCAGAGAAGTCATGTTATTTAATGTGTACTTTGTACTTTTACAAAAAAGAAATAAATTATTTATTAGTAATCATGTCATTTCCATAATTTATTACTCTTTCTGCAGCTAATATTGTGAATTTCAAGTTAAAGAAACAACCAAATAATTGCTATATAAACATTAAAGTTACTATGGCATTTATGACGGAAAAAGAGTTTAGAGTGCATGGCAATAGTTTCTCTTATTAAGAGGGGTTCCAAAAGTATAAAGTGCAAGAATCAGGAGGAAGGGGGGGTACCCAGGACGGACTGGTGGGCTTGAGTCTTCCCCAAATTCATAAGTGAAGTGTGCTTACAAGTTCAAAATTAAGGGACTTAACTATAGTGTAAGCCATTGGTTGGCAAATCGCGGCTCGCAAGTAACATGAGGCCCTTTAGCTATTTGAGTATTGCTGAATCAATCTCGACTACGTGCGGGCGGGCGAGGTGTTGGTCAGAGTTGAGGGTAGCGCAGGTACGTGCGAATACGGCACAGAGGATTCATACGTGACTAATGCACGAGAAGGGCAAGTCATTCACAGCTTATCCATCAGTATGTTCAGTGGTCAGTTACTATAGTGCCGAAAAGTTTCACTCGAGCCAGAGTACCTACTCGGCACATTAATCTACTTGTATCTTTCAACCAGCTACAAATCTAGCAGATAATTTTGGCATCAATTTAAAAAGTTGTTATAATGTTGCGTTGCTGGCTTTATTGTTATAAAACGAAGCATGTTTTTGGGTGCACCTATTTGACATGGCTAGAAAGAAGAAGCAAAAACACGAAAAGATAACCACGAACGTAAAGTTGGAATTGGACCGAATCATTAGCGTTTATACAAAAACTAAAATGGCTTTCCGACTTGTTTTATTTGTGGCGCAAGAAAAATTGGCTCATAACAGGAAAACAAATTTGGAGAGACACTTTACAAATAAGCAAGCGTCATTTGGTTGAAATATCCAGCTTGCGATGAGAGGAAGAAAACAGTTGCTGAATTTCAGAAGAGTCAAGAAAAAAAGTCAAGCTCTGTGTTTAATATTGGGTGCAATCTTCCGACAATGATAATATTGCAAGCAATTGTTAGTCAAGAGATAGCTGAGAGAGGCAAACTATACATAGAAGGTGAATATATAAAATTGTTTTATAAGGTATCCAAAGAGCTATTCTGGGATTTTAAGAATAAGGCAGAAATTCTTAAATTTTATTCTTGTCAAAGAGTCTTACCACCTTCTGCTAAAACTGTAAAATGCAGAAAAGTCAAAATGTATTCGAATATAAATCAGCAAATCAAAGATCTTAAAGTGGTTTCAACTGTATCAATAGCTGTTAACGATTTTTTGGTGACATAAGTAACACAGATTTTATTGCCACTGAAAGGTCAAACACGTGACGAGGATATTGCAAATGCTGTCAATGAATGTATGGAGGAATATCATATTTCCTCAATCAAATTTTTAAATTTCACCAGATGGGCAAAAAAGTATGACTGTAATGAGAAAAGGTTTTGAAGGAAAAAAATTCATCACGAGATCCTTGTTTATCGTTGCATCATCCATCAAAAAGCGCTTTGTGCGCAGATATTCCCAGAAGAAATTTTCAATGTTATAGAATTGGTGATCAAGATTGTCAACACAATTGCAGCTAAAGTTCTATTATCATCGGCAATTTAAAGAAATTTTAGGTTGAAATGGAGAGTGAATGCACAGATCTTCTTCTACATAATATGGCAAGTTAGCTTTCAGAGGAAATGTTTTAAAAAGTTTCGCTTCCTTATTAGAAATTAAAGAACTATTTCTCCTTGAACTATTAAACATTTATTTTTCATTGAGAAGGATATTCACTATTTTAAACTAATGGATGATCAGTGGATCCAAAATTTTGTTGAATGGTAATGTTACATCTCATCTAAATAATCTTAATCGTGAACTACAGGCGAAAGAAAACATAATTTTTTCTATCTCGGGAGAAGTCGTTTTCGAATCAAATTATCACTTTTGTTCAAGGTTTTGAAAGAGAAACATTACTTTATTTTCCAATCCTATTGAAATATCGCTAAGAAAATAATTCGGTAAATGACATTTACTGTTTCAAAACAACAATTTTAAATATGAGAGCAACTTTTTTCAGAGGTTTCAGGAATTCAGAAATAGCACAGCTGCTACTGTGTCAAAAAGTAAAACCAGTTTTCAATTTAAATTTCCGGGGCATATAGTAATTCAATTTTGTTTCTGTTTTAGGTTTTTGGCACTGTCCTTGACATTTATGTGAAATTTTACTTCAAAATATTCATTAGTGCTTGAATTACGCTTGGTTTTGTGAGATGCTAAAACTGATTCCGGCGATTTTTGAAATGTCTCTTCATTCGACTCAAAACAGTGTCCCTGGAGTGATCTTTTGAGTTTAGGGAATAGCCAGAAGTAGCACGATGCTAAATTAGGTGAATACGGTGGTTGTGGAACAATATGGGTTTCATTTTGGCGAAAAAAAGTCACGAAGAATCAATGCAGTGAGAGCTGGCGCATTCCGTGTTTTTGGTACCAGTCAAGATTTGACGCGTTTGAGGCCCAAAACATCTTTTAAAAAAGAATTTTGAAATTCCAATGTCATCAGCAAGGTCTCTAATTGTAAATCGACGGTTTGCAAGCTCCAAATCTTTAATTGTTTGGACGTGAGCTTCGTCGGTTGAGGTTGGTGGCTGACCAGAGGGCTCTTCGTCTTCAACACATTCTCTGCCTTCTTTGAACTGTTTTTACCACTTCTAAACATTTCTTACTGATATAGGAATGCTCACCGAATGCCTTCTGCAGGTTTCTATACGTTTCTGCAAACAAAATTTAACGTAAGTTCTTGCTCAATTAATTCACACATTTCAAAAATCGCTGGAATCAGTTTTAGCATTTCACAAAACCAAGCGTAACTCAAACACCATTGAAAACTTTTGACGTAAAATTTCCCACAGATGTGAAGGACAGTGTCAACAACCTAAAAAAAAAAAAAAAAAAAAAATTGAAATACCATATTTCCGGGAAATTTTTAATTGAAAACTGGTCTAACTATTTGGACACAGTAGTACGTTAGCCTGTGTTAAAAAACTTCTCAGTACTGATGTAACAGAAGGGCTTTTTTTTTTTCGCACTTTAATATTGATACTGGCACTTTTGAAATGCAATTTCTGGAGTTAAAAAACAAAGAATTATGGTGCTCCAAACGATGAAATGGATGAGGCGGCAAAAGATAAAAGAAGATTGAATTTTAATTTATAACTTTGTGTAATTTTTTTTTTAGAAATTAAATTTTAATTTTTATGTAGTACTTTTATGTTTTTAAGTAATATCCTCTTTTTATATATTTAATCCAAAATTTTTACAGTGTAAAAATTATTAATAAATAATAATTAAAATTTGAATTCCGATACATTTCCTATTACTTGTAGTTCAATATTTTCTATCATTTATAGTTTAGAGTAACTTATTGGTCTTTTCTTGAACGGTTACAGTTTATTTTGTTGAGCACGTCTCAAGAAAAATCCTGGGAGAGCTCTTGTCGAGAAACACTACCTCAGAATAATTTGGACAAGGATTTTATTGAAATATTTAAAAATTTCAATAACTGACCTAAAATAAAGGATGTTTATCGGTTAATAAAAACATTTTCCAACATCTACTGTGAAAAGAGTGAAATGGACTTGTCATTAAATTAAGTCCTAATTTGCTATCTTTTATGTTTCAGATTTATAAGTAAAACTCAAAAGATTTATTTTGTTATTAGACTGGCTTTAAATATTTTTAATCCGTATACAATTACCCACTTTTGCTAACTGCTATTCTCATTATCTGTAAATTAACATATATACTGGTGTTCAAAATTAACAGGTTTAGACATACTGTCGATTGCCGGTTGTTAGTTTAGAACTTCGGGCGCTTAGGAGCCTTACACACTATCATACGTATCATAATTGTTGTGTGGTTATTTCGTTATTTTTGTACTATTTTAACCTATGTCCATGCTTAATTTTGTTAAAATCTGTATAGAAATTCTGATATAATCGACCAAAACAGAAATTTTTTTTTTTTAAATTTTGAACACCAGTATAGATTCAAGGTATGCATATGTGAGTTCAGCAAGTTGATACGGAATTGATTCTAGGAAATTACAGCCTCTGGTTTACACTAATGTGAAAAATATAAGCGATGATTTTTTTCCATCACCTTAACTCTGTAAGAGCACATGAAACTCAGAATGCAGATACAGTAATTTGCTCTAAAAAGATGAAGAAAAACATTCTAGTACACAGTAGAAAATAAAGCAGGAAAAAAGTTTCATTGAAAGAGCAGCTTTGATACCAATAAATGTTTACCCAACAAGGAAAAGTTAGAGTTGATCACACTTCATATTGAAGCTGATAACATATTGAATTCAGATACCTTTCCCTATACCTCAGATGCTTTTTAGTATGTTTATGTGTATTTACAAGACAGAAAATAAGCTCATTGTTTTACATTTGCATTTAATTTGTGAAGTACTATTTGATTAAAGTTTTTGCAAATTTTATTAAATTCCAATGAAAAGAATGTTCACAAATACAGTTTTTCTGATTTTCCTTAATTTTTGAAAACCAGTGTACATATATGCACTTGTGGCCATCTTTGTAGAAATCTTTATGACGGATGCATATTTGTATAGGCTACAGTACTTATTTATTTAAATATTATACCAGCATTATTTTAATTTAATTAAATATTATAACATCTTTATAAAGGTTATTCAATTGAAAACGTGATAAAAGCAATTTTTAAAGTTTCCGGTTTTTGAAAAAGTTATGCTTACTGAACAATAAAAGTAAATCTGTCACTTCTTTACTTTCCATTATTACTTTATTAAAAATATTTTACTGAAATAATAGCCCAATAACGACCCCTGTGGAAAATAATGATTTTAGTTCTATATTATAATAGTATAATTGCCACTATTAGTGTACGTTATTATTATGTGGTTACTTTGAATTAAAAAGCTTCTGTAAACGGCTCCAAAGATATTTAACGAGATTAAGATTAAAATCTTTGTCTGATTCTCTTAGAAAAGCAGTATCTTTTCCTGAAACCATTTTATGCTCTAAACAAAAGCTTGATAAGAAGCAGAGTTCTGCTGAAAGTCTTATCGTAAGAATGGTGTTGACAGCAATTTTGAATCTTATATATCAATGATGCATTTTCTGTTATTTAAAGTGCCCTTGATCACACAAATTCGTGAATGCTTCACAGTGGATGTAGTGTATTTAGTTAACTTTTCCATGTCTTCTCTTAACACATTTCTTTTTATCATTATAAAATATGGATAGTCTCTTCTAGTCTTTCCATATCATAATAATTCCCAGTTCTTTTGACCCGGTAATAGGCGATTTACTCAATTCACGTTTTCTACCTTTGTTTGAATGATAAAAATGTCTTTCTTATTGAAATGCAGGTCTGATGTCCAAAATTCTGAAATCTACCTCGATCAGTCTTGTCCTTCATGCTTACAACACAGTTTTGAAAATAATTACAGCTGTCTCGTGCATTTTCACCTGTTTTATTAAACATAACTTGTTTTTAATTCTTTTTCATGGAAAGTTTTTATGGATTTTTAATAGTGAAGTTACAGAATGTGAAACAATATGCCAAGTATATCAATGCAAAACCAAACTTATGCTGGTTTTGCATTGATATCTAATAGTTATTCTACCTTTGGTTATATTTCAACATACTTTTTGTTTTATTGCATGTGTTACTTTCTTCACATAGAATTATTTTTTTGTATCTCTTTGTTGGGTTTCTTTTTTTTTTTTTATTTTTGTCCTCTAAGTTGTCTAGTTGTAAAAATGGTTAGCATTAAAAGCAAAGAAACACTTAAAACTAGCCACGAAAACTAAAGCTATGATAATCAATTACCTAGTCAGTAGTTTTATTCGCAATTCCGTTAACGAAAGACGAAAAGCTTACTCATGCTTATTCATTATAGGATGTAATATGTGACATTGGAAAACTTGATCATTTAAAATAATTCTTATTTTCGAATTTTTGAGAAATATTTGCTTACGAAATCATCTTCATTTAGTAGATACTTAAGACATTTAGTAGATACTCTACACAGTTTTATTTATCTTAAGTAATCAAAACAGTTTATAGTGATAAATCTTTAAATTTTTGCGTCAAGGTTTCTTTTTATTGACATTTAATTTCATTGGATTTTCTTTAAAAATAAGGTTATACTCAATTCAAAACATAAGTTTTCCAAGTGGTTTACAGAATTGCGGTTACTACTGCAGATAATATTTTTATACGAGAGCTTCACTTTTTGAACGAAAAACTCCCATTAAATAACCATTATTAGGCACAATATTTATTTTTTTCTTTTATATGTTATTAATTACAGAAATGGTTTCTTTTTTCATATAATAAATATTTTACAAATTACGTAAGTAATGTTATAAAAAAGCTATTTAATTTGTTTTCCTTCTACAGAAAAACTTTAATGAAATTTTTTGTATGAAAAATGTACAATATATAATCGGAAGAAAAAAAAAATAACCCGATGAAAGGAGGACTTGAATTGTATGGGAACAATTTTGAATACATTTTTAGACTGTTTAATTTTTTATGTTAAAAATTAAAATAAGTAGTATTTGGTAAAAAAAGTGGGGTGAATGTATTTAAAATCATAAATGTCATAATTTATGTCCATTTTAAAAAATTATTTATGTTTGTCCAGTATCTGAGTTTTGTTTATACCTTTTATTATGTCTTAATATTTTTTTATTACTATTTTATGCTGCATTTTTATTTGATTATATATATCTATTAGATATATAATATTCTAATAATCTTTTTTGGTTTTATGTTTGGAGTATTTCTATAAGTTAAAAGAAACCTTACTTTTTAAACACTGACCAGTTTTCATATAACACACACACACACACACACACACACACACACTCGCTTTTGATCATTTACGTCTTGAATCTATTATTATTTTATTAGTTGATTAAATTGCGTGCATTCTTGATCATTTTTTATTAGTAATAAAAATGATCAAGAATGCACTAATTTAATCAACTAATTAATAATAGATCAAATAAATGTCAAAAATATTTTTTTTTATTATAATAAAAAAGAATTTTTTTCAGATCCAGAAAAAAATTACTTTGAATTTAATAATTGCATTGATAGTACAAAAAAATTTAATTACGGTGAAATTATAAAAAAATTAGAATTTATTTTTATTTGTTCTAATGAATATTTTAATAAAATTGCAGCGTTTTCTTTAAAAGGATGATTGGAATAATTTAACTTGAAAGTTTAATATTGTTATTATTATGATTTAATAATATTGTTATTATTATGATTTAATAATATTGTTATTATTTTTATTATTTATAATTGTAACGAAAAAAAGATTTTATTTCGCCGTTTGTAATAATTTAAATGCACAAAACATGAAAGTAGAAATCAAAAGAGGATATCATATAATCAAAATTTGAAATTTATACATTAAGTTAACCTATATGAAGGCTTATCACTTTCCTTCATCAAATTCTTGAGAATGGTAATATTTTTCAAATAATATTTGCTATAGCATTTTATTATACTATATTACTAATATCTGTGAAATATTTAAATATACAAGTTAAGATAAGATGTTTTTTCTTAAAATCTACATGTAAACTTTTTAATAGTAAAGCCTCAAAATAATTATTGTTAGAGTTGATCCTCTATCTATATGAATGGAACTTAGTTATTATTTCTCAAAGGGAATAAAAACTTAACCTGCAATTCTATATGTAAATATAATGTATATATATAAATATGCAAAATATATGTATATATATAAATAAAATGTATATAAATAAATATGTGTAAAATATATGTATATATATAAAAATATTTATATATATAAATATTTATCTGCTATCGTAATTGATTTATATTAATTTTATAAAAATGAGTAGGCAATTATTTATAAATCTTTTTAACAAATTTTTTGAGGGAAATTAAAAGTTAATTGATAAAAAAAAAGTATGGGGGAAAATATTTCTCTGTGAAAGAAAGAAAATTTCAAAACTTACAAAATAAATAACATTTTCAAAAAAACAATAAATAAATTAGCATCGGAATTTTATCTATTTTTTTTTAGTATCTAAGCGTTCAAAACATTAATTTTTGCTAAGAAAATAATGAGGTTAAAATTTAAAATTTCCTCAGGAAGACTTTCTTTAGAAATTCTTTTGAAGCAGTGTATCGAGTTCTAACACTAGATGGCAGTATTGTTGTCTATTTAAGTTAACTTGTTCACGCATCTGACTTTGTGGTTGTCTGATGCAGAAATTTCTTTCTCATTTCTATTTCTGCGTTTTTTTGTATAGCACCATTTTATAATTTGAATTAAAAATAATTAAATAGTTTTATAGATCAGAAAATGTAAAAAGATTTAGTAGCTGATAATGAAAAGAATTGTGAAATCAAATATATTTAAACTGCAATATTATTAGTATATAGAGATTTTTGTTATATACATGGCCATCAACAATACTTTTATAAACGAAAGACAATAAATAAAAATATTAAAAATACATTAAACCTTTTCTACAATATTAGTTCAATCTATCTCAAGGATAGTTAACATTAATATATTCCAAAGATATAAATATGAAAAAAAAGAATATTGTTATAAAATATATTACTTGATTTCAATTCCCTTTGTATATTTCACCTTGTTTTAATAATAACGAAAATGGAATACCATATTAAGATTGTGATTTAAAAATACCTTTTCCTTTTCTGTATGTGTCCGCATTTGGTATGATTAATGGAAACAATGTGTGAAAATAAATTTATATCAATAAAAAAAAAAAAAAAAAAAATCAGGAAATATACAATGAAACTAAAACAACTATTAAGTAGAAATTGAAGTATTTCTAACAAGATAACATTTTTCTTGTTCAGAAATTTACTTACCCAACTATTAAAAACTGTGGAGATTAGATCAACTTTTAAAGATTTATTACATTGTGGTCGTTTGATGCAGAAATTTCTTTCTCATTTCTTTTTCTCCGCTTTTGTATTATACCATTTTATAATTTGAATAAAAGATAAATAAATAATTTTATAGATCAGAAATGTAAATTAATTAATAGCTGCTAATGAAAAAAAAAAATTGTGAAATCAAATATATTTAAATGTGTAATATTATTAGTATATAAGAGTTTTTAAGGCCATCACAACACATTTATAAATGTAAGTCAATAAATAAAAATATTAAAAAAACACATTAAATATTTTCTCCAGTAATAGTTCAATCTATCTCAAGGATAGTTAGTATGTTATATTCCAAAGATATAAAATATATTATTTAGCTTCAATTTCCTTTGTATATTTCACCTTATTTTAATAATAAAGAAAAGTGGAATACTATATTTAGATATTAATTTAAAAACTCCCTTTTATTTTTCTGTGTGTTTCAGCAGTTGGATATGATTATATGATTATTGGGATATGATTATCTGTGAAAAATAAATTTATATCAATAAAAAATTGAGGAAAAAGAAAGTAAAATAACTATTAAGTGGAAATTGAAATATTTCGAATAAGATAGCCTTTTTTATTTTTCAGAAATTAATTCAATCAATTTAAGAAAGGAGGAGAATCATTTAAAAAAAAAGGGTAATAATAATTGGTCATTACAATAAAGAATTAAAAGTGATCTCCATTTTTTATATTTCAAAAGCGAGAATTGATAAAACTTTGCCAAATAGTTTCCATATTGATTTATTGATTATAAAGTAGTGCCAGATGATTAGATTTCTAACATTTTCCTGCATAAATTATTTATTACTTTTTAAGTAAGACTTTCAAATCTAGAAAAAAAAAAAAAGTGCTCAGAAAGAAATTAAATCCTTGTTATCCTGTCTCCTTTTGTGTATAAAGTTAAAGAATATACATTTAGATTGCAATTTTCTAAGTGAAAATTGATCATTTTCAAGAAAGAACCAAAATTTCATTAATTTTCATAAATGTTCAGAAAATGAAGTATAAATCTCAGACACTTTATATCACACATCTAGCATTGCAACGGGGGTATAAGTAGGAATAGTCAAAGGTCAAATGCTATCTGAGATACTGATTTAAAATATGAGACATTATAATCGAATATCGGATGTACAAGTGACAATACAAGTTTGGATCATGTTGGTTATACAAGTTTGGATGGTGCAATAAGAAGATTATTTTAAAAAATAAGAATAATAGAAAAAGAGTAGTGGGGGGAATTACATGTTTTTCTTTTTTTTGCAGAACTTACTCTTTTTAAAATTCGTGTAGATTTGATTTATTAATATTTTGCTTAAGAATTCATTAATCTGTTGATAACTTTATTATAAGAATATAACTTTGGCGTATCAATGTTCTCTCATAAGGATGAGTTGGATTAATGTATTTCAAAAAGAATTTCCAGTAGTAACTGCCCTTTATTTGCATGTCATATGGAAAGTCTCACCATACCCACGGTGTATGTGAGGCATTTTTTCATCATATTGTACATTTGATTTAGTAACATCTGGCTCAATGATTCATTAATTTGTCGATAACTTTACTATAAGAATACTTCAGTTTATCAATGTTATCATATAAGAATCAGTTGGGATTAATGTATTCAAAAGAATTTCCAGTAGTAATTTCTGCTTTATTTGCATGTCATATGGAAAAAGTCCCACCATGCTGTCGGTGCTTGCGAGGAATCTGCTAGTATTTCTTCAGAGTCTACCATTTTCAAAGCAATGTCTCTAATGTTCATTACCAGTGGAAATCGAACTCTTTGAAATATTCGTATAAATAAATTGATTGAAAATTTAACTTTCGTAAATTTTTATTTTTCTTGGAACCATTCAAGCCTATAGAAGAAAAAACATGTTTATACCAAAAGATTTATTGATTACAAATATATTTTCTGATGTATATAAAAAGTTTAAATAAATATTCACATAAAAATAATATTAGTAGATAATATTTCTTTTAAATTGAATAATGAGCTGTAAATCATTTTAAAATTTTAAATAGATTTTCTTTTTGCACTTTTAAAAAAAATTGGGACAGTATTTAAGCAGATTGGGTATTGTATGTTGCGTTGGTATGAGTATAATATATAGTTTTGCGTTGGTATAGTAGTAAATATAAAAGTATATTTTCCTCGTTTTTAATGGTTTAAAAATCGGTTTTTAAAATATATAAAATAAACTCAAATATTTTTAACTGCATTTCTTTTTTGAATGAAGGCAATGTAAAATTAAATTTTTGAGTCATTGTGAAAATTTGGCATTAATACGTTAATAAAAAAAAACATTTTTAAATGTCTATAATAAATAACTAATTCTATTTTAAAAACTGTTTTTGAAATAAGATGCTATGATTTGATGATAAGATACTATTATGAGCAAAGGCAGACTGAAAATTTAAATAAATAAAGTTTTGATTTTTAATAAAAATGTTACTGAAAAAAATATCGCTTTTTAATCTGTTCAAATGAGCAACTAATTTTATTAAAGCATTTTTTATTTTTTCTCCAGTCATAAAAATTTTAGGACATTTTCAATAAAGACTTTATGTTTGTATATTAAATATCTAAAACTTTTTAATATTGCTTTGAAATAGCATTTTTAAAAAATATAAGTAATTTTTGTTTAATTTACTTAATAAACTTAATAATTTTGTTTAATTTACTAATAAACTTAATGAATTTTGTTTTTTAATTTAATAATAATTATAATAATTTTGTTTAATTTAATTATAATAATTTTTTTAATTTTATTTAAAACTGAGATAATATTTTTATTTGAATTTTTTCTGTGAAGAATAGTCATTTCTATTACAAGCTTTTAACATTGGGATTTAGTTGTGGGAATCATCTTTACTGGATTATTCTTCATTAGATTAGTCTACACTGGCAATGAGTAAGTCATCATCAACAACAATTATATAGTAAAAATATCAGTTTTAGTAATTTACGCTTTCCTGAAACTAAGCAGACAGAAGATCACTGTTTACATTCCTTTACTGAAGGATCATTAGGGATTATCAAATTGCTGCTCTAATGCTATCATGTCATGTAAGAGTCAGCTGCTTTGAGGGCAGAATGTAGTTTGATTCAGTTCCTTTCACCAGAAGAAATTGTTTTTATGTTGTTTTATAGTTATTTTAATTCTCTATCTACAGTAGTTTGAATATGTGGCTGATTTGTTTAAAGTTTTTGGGTTTGTTTTAATTTAAATTCTTTGCACAAAAATTGTTTGTAAAAAATATCAGTTTTTATAAATAATATTAGTTTAGACACTTTAAATAAAATAATGAGCTGTAAGTCATTTTTAAAATTTTAAAGAAATTTTCTTTGCACTTCTAAGAAAAAATTGGATAGTATTTAAGAAGACTGGAGTTTTCTTTTATGTTGCGGGGTTGAAAGCATATTTTCCTCGTTTCAATGGTTCAAGTCGGTAATAAATAAATAAATAAAATAAACTCAAATGTTTTTAACTGTATCCCTTTATTGAAGGAAGATAATGCAAAATTTATTTTCGAGGCGTGGAAAAATTCTAACATGTTAATAAAAACATCTTAAGTGTCTATAATAAATATCTAATTATATTTTAAGACTGTTTTCGAAATAAGATGCCATGGTAAGCAACTAATGATGTTGACTGAAAACTTAAATAAAGTTTTTGACTTTTAATAAAATGTTACTAAAAATATCACTTTTTTTTTGTTCAAATAAGCAACTAATTTTATTAAAAGCACTTTATTTTTTCGAGTTATGAAAGTTTAGGACATTTATGATTGTATATTAAATACCTAATACTTTTTTAATATTGCTTTGAAATAACATTTCTTAAGAAATATAAAATATTTTTGTTTAGTTTAATCAAATTGAGATAGTATTTTAATTTGAATTCCTTTCTGTTAAGAATATTCATTTCCATTACAAGCTTTTTAACATTGGGAATTTGAATTTATGGAATCATCTTACTGGATTATTCTTCATTAGATTAGTCTACACTGGAAAACGTAGAAGTAGGGGAAATCATCAACAACAATTACTAGTAAAAAATATCAGTTTTTAGTAATTACGCTCTTCCCTGAAACTAAGCAGACAGAAGATCTGTTACATTCCTTTACTGAAGGATCCTGGGGATTGTCAAATTGCTGCTCTAATACTATCATATCATAACGTCAGCTAGCACAAAGAAGACTTAAAGGAAATATGATTTGATTCAGTCGTTTTCACAGAAGAAATTGTTTATATTGTTTTAATTGTTTATAATTTTTTTTTTCTTAATTCTCTATCTACAGTAGTTTGAAAATGTAGGTTTGAAGTGTTTAAAGTTTTGGATTTCGATTTAATTTAAATTCACAAAAAAATGTTGTTGGTAAGATGCAACAACAAATACATATCGCTACTATAAAAAACACCGCCAAAAATGTAAATAATAAAAAAATTAAATAGAATCTTATTTTACTGAATTTCGTATATCTCCCCCCCAAATATGTTTCCTAAATTTTCACATCTTGAAACGTTTTTTTTTTTTATAGGTCCTTAATAGTTTTTTAGAAGAATTCCGTTTAGGTTTATATTATTCTGAAACTATTATACTATGTAAAATAGTGAATGCATATGGTAGAAAATGGGACAGAGTAGTGTGTTTATAGTTTTAATTTTTCTACTTAAACAAAAAAATATCACAGTACTTAAAAAACAATCAGGAACTGTTTTTTAAAATTATTTTTCTACAAAAATATACATCTTTTCTTTCACTAGATTTAAAAAATGGCAACTATATAGGAATAGAATCAACATGCTATCTTGATGTTTTTACAATATAGTTAGTTGATTTATTTATTTAATTTAATTTAATTTAATTTTTCAGCATCTTTTTTAATATATAACAAAATAGGAGTTTAATAACTTAAATAATAATAATACAGCATTTCCTTTGTAAAATTAAATCATTATAAAGATTGCTAAAAGACTTCTTTTTACTTAAATAGGTATTTTCTAAAATACACAAATAGTTCTTCAAGAGAGTTCTGAGGCAGTAGATATGGTGAAAGGCAAACTTATACAAATTATTATTTTTGTGTACAAAATAATTTTATACTTGATTGTATAAAAAATCTTAACAATTGCTTTGGTAGATGAAAGTAGTATGCTTTATGATATCCATAAATGTTAATAGATGAAATCTACTGTAAGGAGATACCAATTTATTGCTCTTTTTAAATGAAATGGAATGGAATCATAATTTAAGGCTTTAGTATGACGGTATTTAATAATTGAATTTGAATCATACCAATATGCAATTAAATGTTTTATCAATACAAATTGAGAGCCAAAATTGAGCTATTGTGCAACATAGGATCCTAAATGAGTTATCTATATTCCAGGTTTAAAACTCAATGACGATTGATTGGATATCTTAGAACGGTAAATTGCAAAAGCGATAATAATACTTTATCGTTTTATTTGGTATATATATTTTCCTTTAAATGCTGTTGCTTTTTTCTTTCCCCAAGAGAAAAATAAATTTACTTATACTTTTTAACGAATTTGGGTTTGATACTTACTATAAATTTATTACTCACTATATAATTCTTGAAAGCTATTTCTTTCAATAGATACTATAATTTATACAATGAAGAAGAGCTTCCTTTGTTGAATTTTTCGTGGGCATTATCAGATTATTGAGTCAATACTTTACTCAAAACTCCTGTTATAAGCACACAAATACAAAAACTTAAATAAAAAAAAAAAATACACAACAACAGCAAAGCAAATAAAAATATATATACAAAATTGGAGGATAAATATTTTAAGTACAAAGACGAGATAATAAATTAGAGACTTCAAAATTTAATATCGTGAAGTTTGATTTTTCAAGTAACTCATATCTTCAAGAAAAAAAAATTTATTTACTAATGTTTTAAAGAAGCTCTTTAAATTTTACATCGTTTAGTATTTTGTATTTATTACTTATTTGCACTCTATATGTCATTTGTAGTTTCAAGCAGCTGCCCAAATCAGACATGATATTTAAAGCTGTTATCGGCTAATGCATTATAAATTTAAAAATAATTGAAAATATCTTTATTAATAAAAGTTTAGACTATTTAGATATTTATTTGAAGTTAAATTTCCTGTAAATTATTAAACTTTTTATTTTTTGTAATTTTTGGAGTTTTATCTAAGATAATTAGAAGTTCTAACACTTTTCTTTTTTTTGTTCAAATATAAAAAAATCACATTATCTACTGTAAAACTTTATTATAAAAGTTAATATAATTTTTGAATATATGAGTTGTATAATATGAGTTATTTTCTCGTTGGTTTGGAAATTTCTGTTGAGTTCAAAGAAATTAATTTTGAAAACTTTAGCACAAGAAAGTGATATAAATTACTAACAGTATTTTTTACCATACTATTAAAAGATTTAAATGCCATTTTGACATATTTACAATAAAATATGAGAATAAAATGAATTTCATTTTTTTGAAGATTTAATAGATTTTTAAAGAATACAAATAAAATTTTGTGAAATTTAAAAAAAAAAAAAAATCAATTGAAACTTTAAAATTTCATTGAAGTTTCAAATTTTATCATTTTTTTTAAAGAATTAATTTGTTAGGCTATATAAAACAGATGCATTATTTATAAAAACTATTAACCAATATTTTTGTTAATTCATCAATCATCTTTTTAGGATCAAAATACAGTATTTAAACAAATTAGTATTTTATGTCTAAGCTTAAAAATTATACATTTATGAAAAAATATTTATTAATTGCGATGTCTGCAATTGCTAAGAGATAATCCCATAACAGAAAACCAATTTCTATATATTTAATCTTCTCATTTCACTGTGTTTTTCCTTTATATTTTCAGAAGCCTTTAATTCTCCAATGGTAAATTCCTCTGCTAAATACAATTTATCTCACATCTGTTTTACAAACACCTTATCTTTAAATTAGTTCAAATATTTAAAAAAATTCAGTTATTTATATTCTTATTTAAGTTATACAATAAATATTCGAAATGCAAACACAAATGATCTTCCTTATAATTATATGTGTTACTTAACTAGTAAGTACTGAAATGTTAACACTATATATATATATATATATATATATATATACCTCTAAAGAATATTGCCATACTTTTTTATGAAAAAAAAACAAAAAAAAAAACTTCACAATCTCAGGTTTTGAGGAAATTTAGCATAGAGAAAATTTAGTAAAAATAAAATTTAATATAAAAAAAAAAAACTAGAAGCCCATTTTTCTGATGTTAAATGATTCAAAAAGTCATAGAGTTGGACTGTAGCTAAGAGTTAAAATAATTGAAAATTGCTATTCAGTAAATTTTATTAAAATTAAAAATTCTAACGATTTAAAAAAAATTGGAAATTACTTTCCCCTAATGCTAAATCATTTACATTTCTTTTATATCTCCTTTTTTAAGAAATTTTTTTCTCATTTTCAATTCGATTACGTGTATGTCAATAAAATGTTGTGTTTTCTTTATATATATGTAGTTTACATCTGTGCCAAATGTAATTAAAATTTGAGTTGGTGAGTTTAATGCATGATTTGACTAACAAATTGGGTTTATTTTGGTTCTTGTTCGAGTATAACCCTTTTATACTATTTAATATTCTTTCCTAACTGCATGGTCCATCTCAGTCAGGAAATGTAATGCTTTTCATATAGTGGGAAGGAACCGAAATATTTAATAAATTTATTTGACATCACTAAAAATATCTTTATTTTATTTTCAACTTTGCATACATGCAAGCAAGCATATATGTGGGTGAGTGAGTGCTTGCTTATATATATATATATATATTAAAAATTTTGAAATTTCAATAAAAAAATATTTTGAAAAGTCTTGCCATACATATGCCGTACATGTTCCTGCTATACATACAATGCCATACATATGCCGTACATGTTCCTGCTATACATACAATGCCATACATATTCTTTTCTTTGTATAAATTTAAATTATAACTTTCTCAAAATTAAGACAAAAGTTACTGCAATAGACAAATAAAATATACCTTTAGTTATTCATGTTTGTGAGGACAGATGAGATTTTTTTTTTTAATCACAGATGGATATAACAATTTTTTAACTGTGGAGCTGAACAGATTTTTATATACTGCAATTAATATGACACTCGAACAAATAATTTAAAATGTTTCGAGGACAAGAGTTCAGTGATACAGAACCATAGAATCGTCAGCCATATGTAACATCTTGTCATTATATATATGAAGTTACCCAACGATAGAAAGGTGCTGTAAAAATGCAATCAATTGAGGAATACATGACTCTGTGCAAAAGAGAACAGGATTTAAATCAAAGTTATCTCAAAGAGATCAGTGATATATTATTTCGCTTACTGTTTATAAAATGGTCATTTCTCGTATTGATTGTAGTTTAAATACAAATATCTTGGGTCCTACTATTGTGTACATTTTGAACAAATATGTTATAACAAAATTTATTAGAATGAGTAAATAACATGCTTTTGGCTGAAAGATGTAAGATAATATATACATATAAGTGGATGAAGTTAATATGAACTGGAAAATGACAGATTAACAGACAAAGTCTTTTTTTATATTTACAGATAATGTTTGTTTAATGGCTTAAGCTGCTATTGGCTTAAGAAAAGTTCAAGTCATGCTTAAGAAAAGTTCATGGATACAAGTATTTCAAAGCTGGATCTGTGATATTTTGGGGTGTTGTTTGAAAAAGTAGAAAGACGAATTTATCGTTCTACCTATTACTTGGAACACTTAAGGGTATCTGTGAATATGCATTTTTTATTTTACTAGCCACCTTTGAAAGGAAGATGATATTATTTTTCAACAAGAAATGTCAGTCCACAAAGCAGTAAGATTTTTAGCAATAAGATAGTTTAAGAAAAGACACATCAATCTTTTTGCATGTCTTAACGAATTCTCTTGGTATTAATACCATTGAAAATGTTTGGGGATATATTGAAGGAATAATGTGTTTAAAATAAGAAGTAATGTTCTTCATTTTCAGAATTTACAGAGAGTGGTTATAAATCTGATAAATTTGAAATTATAGGTATAAAGAGAATATTTCAAAGAGAAGGACACAAAGTCTCCCAAGAATGACAACCTAACAAAATTTAAACCCAAATAATTACATAATTAATAGTGAAGAATTGAATGACCATTGAACGATTGAACCATTTTATGCTTAACTTTTTTATATATCATTTGAAAACATAAGAAAGAAAAACATCAAAATATATATTTTTTAACTATGATTTTGAATTCAAATATTATGCATATTATTAACTCCATTTCTTTGTTTAAATGTCTGATAGAAATAAAATACCCGTTGTCCTTGTAGTTTTATATTTAAAATGGATGGCAACTGCAATTAGACTGTTTCATTAAATCCTTTGCCAAACTTTATAAAGGTCATCACTTTGGTATGGTAACGTTGCCTTATATCGAAGAATGTCTTCCTGGAAGTATTAAATGTAATAGATCAACACTTCTATTTACGTATTTTGCCCAACAAATATTTTATGTAGCTAGCTCAGACAGTTAAGCATATACAAGTCTTTCCATCATTTTAAATGGTTGTAGAAAAGCAATGTAGAATAAATTCAGTTTTATCGTTTAAATATTCAAATTTACTAATCCAATGCTCGTGTATGAATTAGCCAGTATGTTAAGGGATATAAAATGGCAAAATATGTTAAGCGATTAATATATTTCATGTGGCTTCACGATAATTAAATGAAATTAAATTCATATTTCTTAAAAATGGATATTACATTATGAGTTTGTATAAAAGATTTGTTTTTAATCAAGTTAATAATGAAATACTTTCGTATAAAATAAATATTACTTTTTTTTTTGATAATGTTAAGGAAACACTGCCCTGTTCCTATCTATTGTACTTCTTTTGCTTGATATTTTGTTCGTTATACATTAGATGTAATTAGTGAAATTTTTCTTAGAAGCCAAATTGAAAAGGACTACCTTCTATCTATGTATAAGAACGAACCTCAAAATGAATTTCAGAAGAAACTTAGCGTAATTATACTCAACAAAGGTTCTATTTTGCCTTATTTTTTATGTTTAAAATGAATGAGAAGAAAAACATGCAGCAATAAAAAAGCGGTAACGTGTTCCATAATTAATGTTTACTATTGAAAAAAATGGGTCTATTTTTTAGAAACTTTGAAATTGTTCCAAGCAAGATGAAATTATGCATGCCAATTTTTTTCAATCAAGCATTGTTCTATTTTTTTTTCATGAATTCAATAAAGAATGGAGCAGAACTTTCCCACAGCTCAGTATTGATCTATTTCATAATTTGTTTATAATTCTCTATTTTTTTCATATCCTTTCTGTTTATGAGTTTTATTGAACTTTGGTTTAGCTTTGACGTTTATAACGAAGGGGGCTTGAAAAAAAAAAATTTTTTTTCCCATCCGTTCACGATTAATGAATCGAGTGAAAAAAATTAAATCCTCAAGAACAAAACCTTTATCTAAAGTACGCTTCGATACCGTGGAGCCATTTACGATGAGTCGAATAATTTATCTTAAAAATCTCCCCAGAAACCTTGTTTACTTTGACTTTTCCCCTGCGTAACTCTTTCATCGAAGTCGGCCCCTATACTCCCCGCTATTCCCTCGTCCGAAGAGTTTTTCGAGGGGGTTTGTGGGGTTAGGGAGGGGAAAGAAACTAAATTGATTATGCGAATGGAACCGGAAAATAACAGTTGTTACATTCGCGTATTTTTGATAGAATAACCGAAGTCAAACATGCCTTTCAAAAAAGTTAAAAAAAAAAAAAAAAAAAAAAAAAAAATGTGTGGGGAGAGAGAAAAATTCAGAAAGCAAAGCAAACAAAAACACGCTTACTCGAAATAAGTGATGTCCATCATATTCTTTACTAGAAAACAAATAAAATATATTTCATCGATATGCGTTTTTCGGGAATCGGGACTGCAAACCTCTCACAATCACTCAAAAGCATCTGCATAGTTTTCCCGTCCCATTACGAGAAAGAAAAGAATTCGTATAATAATGTATTCACTTCGCGAAACACAAAGATATTGAATAATTTAATCGCATTTTACGTTTACTGGGAAAAATGTCATTTCAAATTCACAAGCCAGAACAATTGATTAAAACTGAAATGGCGTTTCCCGATATTCTGCGTTTCAAAATGGGAGAGTTCCAATACATAGAATGAAATTCCCTTTATGCTGTATATATATTTTTTTTATTTCAGGGAGAACCCTCCAATACTTCTTCACTACATTTTTCTATCCTCTTTTTTTTTTTTTATCATTTATATTATCTCTTCCCCCTTCCCTTCTACTTCCGACAAGATACAAGGGATACAAATTACGTTCGTAAAGTGTTTCCGAAACCTCAAAGCCATTCTTCCATATATACCAAGAAAATATAGCATATAAAACGGAGACAAACAGATGCTAAAGTTCCCCTACGATGAGGGGACTTGGAATAAAACTATAGAAAAATAAAAAGCCCAGAAAAACGCTCATGCCCTCTTTCTGAGCGTTTGACAGGAAATAAGCGTATAAGTACCAGTGCACGAAAACACAAGAGAGCGCTAAGATTATCCCTGCTCGAAATTTTGTTCCAAGTGATTTATTGTGTCATTTCCCAGACACTGCACAGCAGTAATCATTCTTCCCCTTTTTCTATTTCTTCCCTTTTTTATAGCGAATGAAAATGTGAGCATGAAATGTACATGCGTTTTGAACCATCTGCCCGAGTCCCAAGTTACCATTGTTTTCGAATCACTCAGCTCTGCTGCAGGAGAGATAGAAGGAAGAAAAATGGTCAATTTGACAGATTCAATACTCACCATTTGCGACTAGCATTATTAGTGATATTAAATGCCTCTTTATTTATGTGCTTTCGATACTCCGGTTATGTGAGAGTTTTCGTATTTGCAGCGACAATCAGCAGATGTTTTGGAAAAATTTCGTGACAGAAAACAACACTCAGCCTCGGCCATCATTCTCGCATTGGGATCCTATTTGAGCAATATTTGGAACCGGGAGTGTTTGAGTTCCTATTCGTTTTCTTGCGTGTTGGAATTCGAAAGCGGAAAATGATCCATTACTCTTAACGCTTCTGGAAAATTCAGCTGCTAATAGCGAATCCGGAAACTTTTTTTTTCTTTCTTTTCGTCGTGTTTTTATTTGTAGCAAAGAAAAACGAATGATAGAAAATAAAGCATCAAGTATTTGGGGAAAAAATTTATAACAAACAACATTCGTATTTCAAATTTTATTGGTAAAAGACAAGCTGTTAGAAATAATTTGATTTTATATTTGAAAAATAATCAAATTTCGAATCTTGAATATGGAGGAATCCAGTTTGTGTTTTTTTTTTTTCTCACTAAAAAAATACTTCTTCGAGGATTTTCTTTTTTTACATATATGTCTCCAAGACGTGGAGGAATCCAATTTCAATTTTTAAAATTGGCAAATCCTCTTTGAGTTTTATTTGATTTTTTCTCATTATGCATTTCTTTGTTTTTCATAAACTATCTAGCTGTTGAAGTCGAAATTCCATAAGTATTTTGTGGAAATTCAAGTTAGTTGGTAGTGTCGAACAGCACGTTAGATTTCTCAAGTAGGGGAACCCATTTCGAAATCCATAAGCGTAACCGAACACAAAGCGCCAGTACCTATTCCGAAAATGCGCACTGTAAATTGGGCTCGATATTGGAATCGAGAAGAAGGCAAATTCCCAAATGCTATCCTTGAGGTGTTTGTTCAAAAATCCTGTCCCATAATGCTGAATTTGCTACATATCTGTCACTCTAGTGGCAAATTATTTTCCTCTAGAGCGTCTAGTGCTTGTCATTTGAAAATAACTACAGGTTCAAGTTGTTTATTTTAGTTCTAGTAAGTATATATAAGTAAAACAATTAATAAATGGACTGAGATTTATGCCCATCAACGCTGCTTTATCTTAATTTATCCAAATGCTGTAAAAATACGAGAGACAACGTCGTGATGATAGAACATTTGTGATCGGACTACTATAAATCCGAAATTCAGAAATTTTAATAATCTTTCAAATGTGGTAGACCACGTAGATCTTTAAATATGATTTCGAAAGAAACGAATTATTGCAAGTATTTCCGGAAACCCTACCCCATCAAAAAATTAAGTAAGTTGACAAAATATAAAAAGTAAGTATTAGAAAAAATGTTGATTGGCTAGACAACTACATTATAAAATTGGAAAGAGGATAAGAGCATTTCAAATTACAACCATTACGAGGGAAAAAAATGGGATTCATCATAGCTTACGAAGTTACGAGACTTTTTGTAGAAGAGAAATATTCTTAAAGTTCTCAAACTTTGCGAATATCCAAGAATGGGATAGAACTTAGTATCCGAAAACCCTTTGCAGCTTATTTCATGTCTCTACATATTTTGTTCATTGGAATAAAATGTGCTCAACGGTTTCTGGTGTTTTGCAGAATAGACATAAAGGTGAACGGGTTAGACCAAATCTGTGGAATCTTTGATGTGTACATTTTTTAAGTGAAATCTAGAAAGAAATACACCTTTCTTTCGATTTATGGAGGAATTCGATGAGAAAGGTTTAAAACTGTTAAAATGAATAAATTCTTGAGTATGTTATACATACCCTCTGACCTATTATTTTTTGTAATGTCTTCTTTTTTTGTTGAAATATAAGGTTCTCTCTGGAAATATCTAACGAAAAATGATGGTATCTGTTGCTGATTTTGCTAGATAATATATCAGTTCATTGTGTATAATTCCAATGTTCTCCCTATCTTCCAGATGAATAAAATTGTTAAAATAGTATTTAAGATGTTTTGTAACTGACTGTCGAATTATTCGATGGTGCAATTGGATTGGAAGTTGCAATTCTGTAAAGCTTGAAGAACAGAAAAACTTTCTTATAGGAGGATATTATTATGAGCTGAAAGGAAATAAAACGAAATAATTAAAACCAATATAAGGGCTTCACTGTGAAAATGCTGTTATTATTTTAAATCCGACATGAAGATAACTCTTGGGAAAAGGTGTTGATTGAATGCTTAAAATAGATGCCCTGAGGCCAAAATAACCTTGTCTTTCCAGAGTTCATCTTTATGTTGTTCAAAAATTTGCTTGGTGACATGATGGGGTAACTGTTTGTTTTGAAAGGATGAATCATCGAGATGAAATGTGGTTCAAGATGAAAAGTTCTGATTAATTGGTGGAAAATTGGGAATTTAATTTGAAGATTAGATATTTAAGTTGTCTTGAAGGTTTGCAAAAAAGGATTGAAGAGAAATCAGGTGTTTTAGACTTGGTCATTGATTTCCTGATGAAAGATAAATGAGAGAGGAGAAGATGAATCGAAAAATGAAAAATTGAGTAAAAAAGAGCTCTGCTGGAATATACTACCTCTGAAACAATGGAAATTGACAGTGACAGGCTTTTTTTGCAAAATATGAATCGAAGCCCATTTTCAAAGATTTGTTGTGAAACGTAAAACAAAATGTTTAGTATTTTAAGGTCCTTATAGCTGGATGAGACCAAGTTAGGAGACCCATGTTCAAATATCATTCGAATTAGGGAGTTTTAAATTTAAATGATATGCCGGGACCGACAACCCCAGGAATTAGCTGCTATTGTTTTGAAGGAGTTTAACTTTTTTACAGCAGGAGTTATGAGAGAAAATAATACCTGGATTACGGACATGCTGTTTCCAAGGAAAAATGGATATTGTTTATTTGCAAATGTAGAGCTGGTATTTGTTTTTAGTTGAAAAATTTACTGCTTCGTATTTAGGGTTGCTAGGGTTGAAAGTTAATTTCCATGTTACGCACCATTGATTGATTTTATGAAGATGATGTCAAAAATTTCTTGCATGTAGATTGTAAAAATAAAAAACGCAGATAACACTACCCTGTTATACCCCGCAAGTGGAAAATAATTTTATCAAAACAGAGCTTATCCATTTTTTACGTAATAATTCCTGCTGTTGATGGAATTATAAATCAATTTTTCAGCAGTGTCCTGTATTCCAACCTTTAAGTATTTATATATGAGTCTGTTTCTCCAAACGGAATCAAAAGCTGAAGAAATGTCTAGTCTAAGGAAAATGAAATAATTCTTGTCATTTTTTTTCTTTCGACAATGTGTTAAAGGAGTGACGACGAATACATGTAATCTTTAAAATGAATAAAGCTGTAATGATAATGAGGGAATTTGTCAGGAACTGCTCAATGAATATTTCTGTTGGGTACAATGCATTCAAAGATTTTGCTTAAAACGGAAGTTTGTTTGGTTTAAATATATATATAGTTATAAGTATGTATATAGTTTTTGTTTGGCTATAAATATTTGTGCTATATAGCACATCTGCGGGATATTGTTGGTGAGCCAAATTCTATTAAATATATGAAGCAACTTTGGAGATAATGATTAGGAGGAATTTAAATTAATTTAGCAGGAATACTGTTACTGCCGCGGAAAGTTTTGGAAGAACATCTCTTATAATATCTCTTAGTTCGCTAAAAGTAAAAGGACTTATTATTAAATTACAACTACATTATTAATAATATATTGCTTACAGTAGTTGAAAGAGGAATTATCGTAAAGGTCAAAAGGAGTAAATTGCTGAGCTGAGGGTTTATTAAAATGAGAGGCCAACAGATTAGCTTGTTGCTTCGGATCTCTGAAAATGAAATTAGTATAAGTACAGACGATCTTGTTGCTGATAAGATTGTTTCTTTTGTGAATAGTTTTAATTAATTTATATATTTTGTCATTATATCAAGTAGAGGCACAAACGAAGCTGTGATATAAAACGAAGTCTGGCAGACAATTTTTTTGTATAAAAAATCCAAATGTCTCTAAAAAGTTGAATTTGTGTTTGATGCAAAATATTTATATTCTGTTGTGAGAAAGTTTATTGCACTGTGTATTTCATCAAGGGAACATTGAGTGGTGAAAGATTTTGTAGTTTTTCTTCTTATTAGCTAAAAAGCGTCGAACAGAAAAGTTTGTAAATCAGAATATGATTCAAAGGGGTGCGAGATTCTGTTGATCACGTGGAAAAAAGAAAAAAAACCCATTTAGGCCACATAATGGTCTGTCTGCAAGTATTTTGATATTTATTTTGTTGAAAGGAATATTGGATAGTTAAGTGATGACTGCTGAGAAGGTTGCAGCGAAGGTAGAAAGATAAATTTGGGTATATATCTGCATTATCGATGGAGACATGAATAAGAGTTGTAAAATATTAAGTAATAGTTTTTAGTGTGTTGGCGTTTAAATATTTGAATTATTATTGAAAATTCAATTGATCAGAATTTCAGAACTATTAGTCTGAAGGAGGTATTAGAGGATGAGCCAAGAATGGGATGACGATAATTAAATTCACTAAGAATAATGCAATAGATGAAGGATGATAATATATTGTATCCAACACTTCAATGGTGAAATAGCCCTTGAGAGAATAGATTTTGACTATTGTCAAAGTTTTTATGCAGAAGATGAAGTGTGATGGCTTGTATTTCATATTTTGAGTGGGGAGGATTGATAAGATTTAGAATAGTGGAATCAACAGCTGTTAAAAGTCCTTCTTGTCTCTCATGTTATCATGTCAGGTCGATCTGTTGTATAGATTAATTTTCCATGTTGCTGGAACTTATCTTGAAAAGTGAAAATAGTTCTTTTATCACGAAAACTTGAATTGAAGAAAAGAATTGAAATAAAAAGAATTTTTTTAGCTTTGACTCAGCGAGCATTTCATCGTATAATGTTTAATGCTGGATTGAACATGAAAACAAAAATTAAGAGGAAATCAGAGAATCTAATAAACCGAAAATTAAGTGCCTAAATTTCTTATTTAATGCTCTTAACTGATTGTAATATTGTATGATGGGAACAGAGAATGTTGGACAGAGTGTCATGTTCTGCTAAGTTTGCCACTGCCATCGTGCTGTCTGAATCTTACAGTACTTCGAAGCCCAGTTTTCTGCATTTAATTTTCTTTTATTCTTAAGAAATAGTTATTAGAGGTGCAGTGATGGATGGAGACAGTTTCTAAATTGCTTGATTTTAGTAGAAATGAGGATGCCGTAATGTTTTCCTATCAGTTTTAATTGCATCATGAAAAGATGAAACTTGTACATATTTTTTTCTTTTATTGAGTTTCTGTTGTTTCTGTTTTAATATTTGTGTGAGTTCACCTTTTTTTTTTTTTTAGAATTTATAGTACTGGCAGTTTTGAGTTTGAGGAAAATAAATTTTTTTGGAGTGCTATATAACATCCAGTTTTGAGTTTAAGGTAAATCTTCCATTTGGGCAGTCTATATAAAAGAAGGACTGTGGCAAGTATTTTGAATTTTAAAAATTGTTCTTCTTAAGCTTTGTTTTAAAATTTGTTTCATGGTTTGTAGCCGTGGTCTTGTGATCCACACTGCAGTTAGCATGTTTTGGAGCATTGGCCAAGTATGAGCCCATTGATGTTGGGGGCTGCAGAACTCACAAGCAACTAGTTTTCTAGAAGCTGCAGTGGAGTGTGTAAATGAAAAGGAATGGCTTCACTGACGGTGTTTATCAAAAAACAAAGATATTTTTGTCGTTGAAGCCTTAAACTTACATGCTCAGATAAAATTGTTCCCAAAATTGGGACTAAAAGGTTGTGAAGAAAGACTTATTTTGTTTTTGCAGTAACTATCCGTGGAGTTATTGTGAAGTTATTCTCCTGTTCTAGTTCACTTATGGCCAGTGGATAGCACTCTGGCTCACTTCCCACAGGGTTCGAGTTCTTTGGATGGATGTTTGTAGGGTTCGGAATCCACTTTAAACTGTAGGTCCCTATCTGTTTAGCCCTCGTGTGCACAAGATGACCGTAGAACGACAAACCAAACCTGTTCTAAATCTTTTGCGTGTTCGGCTAAAGATATATCGATAGGGATGTTATGAAGTAAAAATCAACTATTTATTTTTGGATTAAAGAGATGCTGAAATCGGAATACCTAGGATGGCCATCATATTTGCCAATTCTCTGGTAATATCAAAATGATCAACGGAAATGATTACTTTATCCTGTAGTGTTATATGCATATGATCTATGCATTTTAATATATTGACCTTGGACGATATATTGCTTTTCAACTTTAAGATGTGTTTTCAGAATCATGCAAACGGGAAAGAATACTATAGTGAAGGATTGAGTGCAGTGTTGGAATACGGTCAGTAAATCTGCAAATCCATCTTAATTTTACGGTTAATCTTGAAATTAAGATCTGCATCTTAAGTGTATTCCATTAAATTGGACCTTACAGTGTAAACAATATCCGCCTCATCAAGGACAATCTGAAATAAATGAAATGGAAATCATGACTCCTCTAATGACTAAGAAAACTCATTGGTATTGACTGAAATCATGATTCCTCCCACTGGTTTTTGACTAAAAATGAAAGAAATCTTGATTTCTCTCATGACTAAAACTCATTAGTATTGACTGTGGTTTTGAGAATCGACTGATAATTTCATACAATTGAACAGGTCTTACATCTTGACTGTTTATTACTACTTGTGTTGTATTTTGATAGATTTAGTGGTATTTAAAATGTGTCTAAGTTGAAAGGTCTTTAAAATAATTTTTGATCTTCAAAAAATGGTGTAATATTTACTGGCTACTTTGTTATTCATGAGAAAAAAATCCAAGAAAGGAGATAGAAACAGATCAACAGATCTTTCTTGCATAAGTAATATCATGATACAGCTTAATTAAGTATGTTACTTACTTTCAAATGTTACTTCAGTACATTTTTTTTATCGTACTTTAAGGAACAGACAATTGACCATAAATCGCTATGAGCAGCCAATACAAAAACTATTGGATGTAAGAAAAGCTTTTAGATTTGATCAAATCAGTCTCATTCTTGCTAATGAAAGAAATATATTTGTCGAATTAAAGGAAGTAACATCATCATATGG